>JAJIBD010006782.1:0-22500 GCA_021461705.1 Cryptotis parvus | reverse complement strand
GGGGTAAAGGAACAAATATCATAGCTCTCAGGATCTGTATTGAGAAGCCAAGCGCCCAGGAGGGAGGGAGAGAGGGAGGGAGGGGAGAGAGAAGAGGGAGAGAGAGAGAGAAGGAAAGAGGAAGGGAGAGGAGAGAGAAGAAAAGAAAAGAAGACAAGTGCTTGCCCTAGAGGCAGGCTTGGGGGGACAGTGGCTGGAGGGGACCTGGGGCCCTGGTGATAGGAAACGTCCACTGGCGAAGGGCCGGGTGTAGGAACATTGTATGACTAAGACTGGATCAAGAACAACTTTGTAGTTTTGTAACTGTATTATGGCAATCCAATTAAAAAATAAAATTGGAAAAATCACTATACAAATTGCATTGTTGGGGAGTATGAAATTGGCTAGAGAGAGGAAGTCATTCATGTAAGATTCGCTCTGAATTAGAAAGCGAGGAGGAAAGTGAGCAGCTTGGGCGATTGGTCCGCGGGATGTAGGTCTATGCCTCGCCTGCGCCTGACGCCTGTTGGATCTCCAGCACCGGGAAGCTCTGGGGGTGCTCCGCCTGAGCCGCCCTGTGTCCTTGGGTCTGCACTGGGTGTGATTCCTGTCCAAGTGCACAGTCACCTGTGGGCACAGTGGGGACAGGTCGAGTGCCGCACTCTAGTGGTGCTCCAGCCGTCTGAGGCTTCGGGAGGAGCGGTCCAGAATGCTCGCGCTCAGCCGCTGCCTCAGGGAACTAGGGGGACCTGGAGTAAAAGCTGGGCACCGTCATTATCCGGGTCCCCTCCGAGGACTGAGGGTCGCATGCTCCAACCGACTCTGAGCCTCAGCCCTTCCTCACCTGTCGTCCTGAGGCTCAGGGGTGCAGGGTGAGAGCTGGGCCCGGCCCCAGAGCCCGCTCCGGAGAAAGGGGGTAGTGTTGGCTCATGACAAGGAAGAGAAAATTGGAGCTGCACCCCGTAGTTAACGTGCCGCCGTGCGGCTAATGAGCACTTGTCCCGCGTCTGCTCATCTTTGTCACCAGCAGAGAATGCCACTGGTTTTATACTCGGCCCAACTGTTGGGATCAGCAGCACGGAAAAGTGAATTAGTCAAGGTGCTTCAAACTCAGAACGAAAGTGCAGACACGTGTGTCGCCACGAGAGCTGTGTGAGCCTTGCTCGGATAGTGTATGATTGGTGGAAGGAGGTTGGGCGCAGCGCAAAGCTGCCAGTGGGTAGCACGACCCTGGCTGTGGGGCCTGCAGGCCCTGGAGCCGCAGCGCAGGTGGGTCCATACGGAGGCGGCAGAGAGGCCGCCCGGGGAGAAGCCCCTCATGCCCTCAGCCGCACCCACCTGCCTCTGCCCTGCCGTGTCCTGGGCAGAGCAGCAGGGCCACTGCCGGCTTTCCCCTGCTTCACCCAGGAGAGGGCAAGGGGGGCCTGCAGGGGGCTGAGGACGGGCCGGTGTTGGACTGGAAAGCGCTGCACACGGGGCAGAGCTGACCTGCACCACCAGGCTGGGCTGCTCCAATGAGGCGTTGGCTGCAGTTCCCAGAGCTGGGCATAGATGGCGACAGAGTCCGCAGCGCTCAACCCCCCACGGCTGGGCAGAGAGGCTGGGTTTCCCCTCCGGGTGTTCCTGTGCCCGCAGGAGCGGTGGTGCACTGTGCCTGTTCCAAATGTGAGGAGGGAGCCTGGGCTAGCAGCCGGGTTAGCCTAGAGGATGGCTTTCCAAATGCAGAACGCGGGTGAGGGGGAGCCGGAGTCTGCAGGGTAGACGCCCTGAGACTACATCTGAAAGGCTCCTCTGGCTCTCTTGGATCTGCCCCTCTTAGCTAAAAACTGCATTTGAAATCCACCAGGCTGTGGGATTCCGTGGGAGCCTGAGCCCGCGGGCAGGGAAGACTCAGCACCGCTTTCCGCTGGAAACGGCGCCTGAGATGGGAGTTCTCTAATCGAGTTATCGGTGGCTCCCGGAGGTGAGCAGGCCAGACTCTAATTCCATTTTAATAGATCCGTCATTAATGTCCGCCCGCGAGAGCTGCTCCAACCCATTAGTGTACCTGAAGCGGGCGGGAGCTGGGCTGGGTCTCCAGGTGGCCCCCGAGGTTCGATGCAAAGTTGCTTTGCACAGAGTGATTTGCAAAGCGAAGCCGGTCTCTTCATTGTGCTGTCCTTCGTGATCGATTCTCTCTAGGTGCATTTAATTCCCAATCTTGGAGACGGCTGACATGGTCATTCAATTGTGGCTTTGTAGCGGAGAAGCCATTAGACAGTGGCGGGAGGGGCGGCCCGAGGCTGGCTTCAGTCGCGCTGAGCCGGGCAGAGGAGCGGGTCACAGGCGACCCTGGCACCCGAGAGGCAGGTGCCCGCTCCGCCCTGTCTTCCCACACTGGCCCATCCCGGCCCCTACTGGGGGCCCTGTCCAGCCTCTGCCTGGTCTGAGGTGGGGCTTCCACGGCAACCTGCGCAATGGGGCGCTTCTGCTGTTGTCAGTGTTTGGGTCACCCGCCTAGAGGTGCTCAGGGCTTGCTCCTGCCTCTTCCCTCAGGAAGTCACTCTGGTGGCGCTCTGCGAGCCATAGGGGATACCAGGGATGAACCCTAGGCAGCCGCATACAAGGCAAGTGCCCCGTCCACTGTATGTCCTGCTGTGCCCACATCATCCCTGACACACGTGGGCACCTCCTAGGACGCTAGTGTGTCTGGCCTTGCCCCCTGCCCGGATGCCCCTGACATGCCTGCCTTGGCTAGTTCTGTAAGCGTCTCCCTTCTGCAGCTGCCCACAGGACGAGGCTCGTGACAGCCTCAGGCCTTTCCTGATGCACCTGGCCAAGCAGGTGACATTCTCCTCACACCTACGACACCCAGCGTCCCTGGCCCTGCTGTCCATGTGGGAGGCAGAGCCGGCCCTTGGACTTGGTGCTTTCAGGTTACTCTGGAAGGTTCAGGTCTTCTCACGGGTCAGCAACGTTCATACTCCCGAGAGGCCCAGACTCTCAACGCCCTTTTCTGAGAAGTTTCCTAGCAAGAGAAACAACAGTTTATCTGTCAGTCCTTCAAGAACACACGTCATTGTCACCTCAAGACCCATCACGCGCGGCTCTGCCCTGGCATGACACTGTCATGCAGCCAGCACCAAGTGCGCAGTGGACAGGCGACAGTGGACAGGCGGCAGTGGACAGGCCCTTCAGAGCTGCCCAGCACTTGTGTGTGGACGTGGCTCCTTGGACCATGAGCCCAGAGCTCCCAGAGACACAGCAGAGCGGCCCCTAAATGCAAAAACACTCAGAAAGATTCACTCTCGGTGTCCACCCTTGGCCAGGCCATGGACTCGCCCAAATGCCCACGTGCAGATGAGCGGAACAAAGAGCTGTGGCCGAGCTAGCGTCAGTGGGATGCAGGGCGGCTGCGAGATGGGGATTCTCGCGCTCGGCTGCAGCGCGGGGGGAGCTGGTGTCGGTTACGGGAGCGTGTGAGGACGAGAACGGCCCGTCTCGGTCATGGGGCGCAGTGGGGCAGGCAGTATCAGCAGTGGCAAATTCTCGGCCTGGGTCACAGCACTGATGATCAGACCAGAGGTGGGGGTCCTGGACAGTGGTGGATGCAGTGACTGGACCTGAAAACCATGGCAGTCAACATAATTGTGACCATGCGACCTAATCAAAACACGGCTCCGGCATTCCCAGGAGCCGGCAGAGTGGCCGCACGCCCGCCAGAGGAGCTACCTGCGTGCGGGGCCCAAGGCGAGGTCAAGCAGTGTCCGGCCTTCCTCCGTGTTGTGGCTCCCCAGGGTCTCCTGGGAGGTGCCCCAAGAGTGACTCTCTGGCTGGAAGCCCAGAAGCCAGCTCTTCCCGGGGGCTCCCTTGTCTTGCGGGGAGACTGTTTGCTGCCCAGCTGACGGCCAGAGGGAGAACCTAAGCTGCTCTGTGGGTGCCCTTTTAAAAAACTCTTATTATATCACCGTGAGATGGACACGGACAGAGCTGTTCATGACTGCTCTTCAGTCCTACGATTGTGCAGCACCGGCCCTCCACGGGGCGCTTCCCCACCCCCGTCCCAGGCTCCCTCCCCAGCCCACCACCGCCTGCCTCTGTGGAGGCACTTCTCTCTCTCTCCCTCTCTCTCCCTCCCTCTCTCCCTCTCTCTCTCTCTCTCTCTCCCTCTCTCCCTCTCTCTCTTTCTCTCTCCTCTCTCCCTCTCCCTCTTCCTCCCTCTCTCCCTCTCTCTCTCCCTCTCTCCTTCCCTCCCACCCTCCCTCTCTCTCTCCCTCACCCTCTCTCTTTCTCTCTCTCCTTCCCCTCTCTCCCTCTCCCTCTTCCTCCCTCTCTCTCTCTCCCTCTCTCCTCTCCTTCCCTCCCACCCACCCCTCTCCCTCTCTCCCTCCTCCCTCCCTCTCTTTCTCCCTCTCTTTCTCTCTCTCCCTCTCCCTCCTCTCCTCTCCCTCTCCCTCTCTCCCTCTCCCTCTCCCTCCCTCTCTCCCTCCTTCTCTCTCCCTCTCCATTCCTCTGTCTTTCTCCCTCTCCCTCTCTCTCCCTCCCTCTCTCTCCCTCTCTCTCCCTCTCCCTCCTTCTCTCTCTCTCCCTCTCTCTCTCTCTCCTCCCTCTCTCTCCCTCTCTCTCCCTCTTTTCTCTCTCTCCTCTCTCCACTCTCTCCCTCTCACTCTCTCCTCCCTCTCCCTCTCCCTCCCTCCCTCCCTCCTCTCTCTCCTCTCCCTCTCCACCCTCCCTCTCCTCTCTCCCTCACCCTCTCTCTTCTCTCCCTCCTTCTCTCTCTCCCTCTCTCTCTTCCTCCCTCTCTCTCTCCCTCTCTCTCCCTCTCCTTCCCTCCCACCCACCCTCTCCCCTCTCTCCCCCTCTCCCTCCCCCTCTCTTTCTCCCTCTCTTTCTCTCTCTCCCTCTCCCCCCCCCCTCTCTCCTTCCCTCTCCCTCTCCCCTCTCCCTCTCCCTCCCTCTCTCCCTCCTTCTCTCTCCCTCTCCATTCCTCTGTCTTTCTCCCTCTCCCTCTCTCTCCCTCCCTCTCTCTCCCTCTCTCTCCCTCTCCCTCCTTCTCTCTCTCCCTCTCTCTCTCTCCCTCTCCTTCTCTCTCCCTCTCTCTCCCCCCCCTCTCTCTTCCTCTCTCACTCTCTCCCTATCACTCTCTCTCCTCTCTCTCTCTCCCTCTCCCTCTCCCTCTCTCTCTCCCTCTCCCCACCCTCTCTCCTGTGGGTGCCCTTTGATGGTCATTTCCCAGCTGGTCAGCCCCTCTGCTCTGTAAGGAGGTGGCCAGGGTCCTGTTCCCTGCATGCTCCTGCACCGGTGCTGGTGTCTGAAGGCCTGGGCCAGGCTCTTGCCCCAGGCATGCAGCTCCGGGGCCTGTTCTCTAGCTCCAGCCCCCGTGGCACATCTCAGGCAGGTCCTCGGTTTGCTTCTGTGTCCTGGGCCAGGCCCACCCCCTTGTGACCCTGTGGGACCCCAGCTCTCTGGTCAGAGCTGCTGGCCCAGGGAAGCTTGGGGAAGAGGTCAGGTCCCCTGACCCCAGCCTTGGAGCACTCAGCTCCAGGCATAGGCTAAGCCAGATGCTGGGTCACAGGCTCCCTGCAGTCTGCAACTCCCCAAGGCGAGGAGCCAGCTGGTCCCTAACCCGGGGCCAGTTAGAGTGACAGGGCCCAGACGGGTGACTGGTCCAGGTAAGTGACGGGGCCTCAGCGGTGGTGGGCAGGTGCTCTGGGTCTCCCGTGGCGGAGCAGCACGCTGGCCGCTGAGCCTGTGCCCCAAGAGTGGAGAGCTGTGCCCAGAGCGACCCTGATGGACCGTCAGCACCTTGAGCCTGCCCTCGGCCTTTTTGGTGTTTCTGGTCCCTGACAGCTTGTGGGCTGGTGCCTGGAGACCTCCAGTGGAGGCGCGCTGGCCACGCCCAGGCTGCCCTTCACTCTGCAGCTTTAATTAGCACTTTCCCTGCGCCCATTGTTCCCCGGCCACAGACACAGGCGGGCAGAACACTTCATTGACAACGGGCCACACAGGGACCTCCGTGTCCGAAGGCGCCTTTGTGCTACTCAGAAAGAAAGGCCGGGTCCAGGGGAGGGGAGGCGGCCGCGCTGGGCACTTGAAGGCTGGTGTCATGAGGGACAATGACCCTGTGAAGCCTGTGTCCGGGCCACCGTGCAGGGGACTTAGGTCACAGCCAGTGACAGTCAGTGGCCGTGGCGTGGGGGGCAAGGACCGTGCGAGCGAGCAGAGGCAGAGCAAAGGGACCGGCCGGAGGGACCACGAGAGCCCCAGGGCCCCTGGTGTGGCCAGCGGAGGCTGATGAGTCTCACATGGTTTGCGAGTGCCGAGCAGACCGACGGACACACGTGGTGCTGGAGTGGCTGCGATGGCGGCACGACGCGGCAGTGTGTCGCTGGTGTGCACTGCATGAGGACACAATGTCACACGTGTGCTTGCACTTGGGCTGCCCCTGCACGTGTGGGCTGCGTCACTCATGTCCACGTGCCCATTGTGCACACGTTATCTGCAGGGAGCAGGCATGTGCAGGCATGTTCTCTGTGTATATACTTAGGTCACATGGATGCACACAGAAATATGAACCATGTCCTCACACACCTGCGTTCGTGTGAGTCCATCTTTCCATGTCACACCTGCAGTCTGTTACGCGTGATACTGTGTGTGTGATGATTGCACATGTGTGCTGGCTGGCTGAGTAAGCTGGGAAATTCACAGAACACCCTACACTGGGGTCCAGGTATCAACAGTGAGGCCAACTGAGCACTGCAGTGAGCTCTCGGTGTCCAGGTGAGCACTGCAGTGAGCTCTCGGTGTCCAGGTGAGCACTGCAGTGAGCTCTCGGTGTCCAGGTGAGGCACCGCGTGAGCTCCCGGTGTCCAGGTGAGCACTGCAGTGAGCTCTCGGTGTCCAGGTGGAGCACTGCAGTGAGCTCTCGGTGTCCTAGGTGAGCACTGCAGTGAGCGCTCGGTGTCCAGGTGAGCACTACAGTGAGCTCTCGGTGTCCAGGTGAGCACTGCAGTGAGCTCTCTGTGTCCAGGTGAGGCACTGCAGTGAGCTCTCGGTGTCCAGGGTGAGCACTGCAGTGAGCTCTCGTGCCAGGTGGTCGTGGCCCGGTGTCTCAGGTGAGCACTGGTGAGCGCCGGTGTCCAGGTGAGCACTACAGTGAGCTCCGGTGTCCAGGTGAGCACTACAGTGAGCTCTCGGTGTCTCAGGTGAGCACTGCAGTGAGCTCTCGGTGTCCAGGTGAGCACTGCAGTGAACTCTCAGTGTCCAGGTGAGCACTGCAGTGAGCTCTCGGTGTCAGGTGAGCACTGCAGTGAGCTCTCGGTGTCCAGGTGAGCACTGCAGTGAGCTCTCGGTGTCCAGGTGAGCACTGCAGTGAGCTCTCGGTGTCCAGGTGAGCACTGCAGTGAGCTCTCTGTGTCCAGGTGAGGCACTGCAGTGAGCTCTCGGTGTCCAGGTGAGCACTGCAGTGAACTCTCGGTGTCCAGGTGAGCACTGCAGTGAGCTCTCGGTGTCCAGGTGAGCACTACAGTGAGCGGTGAATAGGAGCTCTCGGTGTCCAGGTGAGGCACTGCAGTGAGCTCTCTGTGTCCAGGTGAGCACTGCAGTGAGCTCTCTGTGTCCAGGTGAGCACTGCAGTGAGCTCTCTGTGTCCAGGTGAGGCACTGCAGTGAGCTCTCGGTGTCCAGGTGAGCACTGCAGTGAGCTCTCGGTGTCCAGGTGAGCACTACAGTGAGCTCTCTGTGTCCAGGTGAGCACTGCAGTGAGCTCTCGGTGTCCAGGTGAGCACTGCAGTGAGCTCTCGGTGTCCAGGTGAGCACTACAGTGAGCTCCGGTGTCTTGGGAGCACTGCAGTGAGCCTCGGTGTCCAGGTGAGCACTGCAGTGAGCCCGGTGTCAGGTGAGCACTACAGCGGGCCCGGTGTCAGGTGAGCACTGCAGTGAGCTCCGTGTAGGTGAGCACTGCAGTGAGCCCGGGTCAGGTGAGATGCAGGAGTGGAGGTGGCAGGGTCAGTGATGCAGTGAGCTCGTGTCAGGTGAGAGAGGAGCTCGGCCTGAGTGAGCTCTCGGTGTCAGGCGAGCACTGCAGTGAGCTCTCGGTGTCCAGGTGAGCACTGCAGTGAGCTCTCGGTGTCCAGGTGAGCACTGCAGTGAGCTCTCGGTGTCCAGGTGAGGCACTGCAGTGAGCTCTCGGTGTCCAGTGAGCACTGCAGTGAGCTCTCGGTGTCAGGTGAGCACTGCAGTGAGCTCTCGGTGTCCAGGTGAGCACTGCAGTGAGCTCTCTGTGTCCAGGTGAGCACTGCAGTGAGCTCTCGGTGTCTCAGGTGAGCACTGCAGTGAGCTCTCCCGAGTGCTCAGGTGAGGCACTGCAGTGAGCTCTCGGTGTCCAGGTGAGCACTGCAGTGAGCTCTCTGTGTCCAGGTGAGCACTGCAGTGAGCTCTCGGTGTCTAGGTGAGCACTGCAGTGAGCTCTCGGTGTCCAGGTGAGCACTGCAGTGAGCTCTCAGTGTCCAGGTGAGCACTGCAGTGAGCTCCCGGTGTCTTGGGACACCATGCTGTGTTTGGAGTACGGTGTCGTAGTGAGCATGAGTGAGCTCGTGTCCAGGTGAGCACTCAGTGGGTTAGGTGGCCGGGGTGTCCAGGTGAGCACTGCAGTGAGCGCGGGTGTCCAGGTGAGCATTGCAGTGAGCTCGTGGTGTCCACAAGAGCACCTCTTGACCTGGCCACAGCTCACCTTCCCTTCCCATGCCCCTTCCTGCTCATCCTGGGTGCCAGGTGCAGGGAACACCCATGGCACCAGGTGCTGTTCTGGTGCCAAGGGCCAGTACTCTGCCTCCAGAGTGTGTGTTGGCGTCCCCTTGGAGCGTCCCCTCAGTGGGCTTAGGAAGCAGGACACTCCCCCAAGCTGTCTGGCCATGGGACTCTGTGAACCAGGCTGACGCTGCAGAACGCCGGAGTCTGGACCCGGCCAGTGCTGATGCCCCTGCCCGCCTCTGCCTGGTAGCAGAGTCCCCCATCTCCAAAAGTCAGAACTGAACCCTGGGCTTGTGACCCGCCCCCTTCACGGGTGAGTGGGCATGCTGAGCCCAGGTCTGTGGTCTGGTGCAGGTTTGGGGGCTGGACGTGAGCCACGCTTCCGGGGTCAGGTTTGGGGGTTGGACGTGAGCCACGCTTCCCGGGTCAGGTTTGGGGGCTGGACGTGAGCCACACTTCCCGGGGTCAGTCACTTGTCTGCTCTGGGGTCTGCATGAGCCTCTTTGCAGGAGCCCATGTTGGTCAGGAGGGCGCCAATCCGTGCTTGAGGCACTGCCAGCAGCTTCACCCCGGGAGGGTTTCACGCTGTCACTGGGGCTGTTCCTTCTGGGAACCTACGGATGTGCAGAAGAGGACATTGAGGCAGGCCGAAGGCTCTGACCGGAGAAGGAAGCTGAGAGGAGGGAGGGAAGAGATGGAGCAGAGGACAGAGGGGGTGGGGTGGGCGGGGCGGTGCAGAGCCAGTTTCCGGAGACGGACATGTCAGAGGGGAAGAGATGGAGCAGAGGGAGAGGTCATCTCATTTCCTGAGATGACCATGTCCAGAGGGCACGTGACACACATGTCACTCATGCACATTTCACATGCATGTTTTCACACTCATGTACTTGCATGTTCATCACATACACAAGGACACTTGTCACACTCCTGCACATTCATACACGTGTCACACATGTACACACATGAACACTCACCACACATCACATGTGCACACGCATACACACTCATGAACACTTGCCATATTCATGAATATTCATATACTTGTCACATGCATGGCACTTGGACATGTCACACTCATGCGCATATACTCCACACACGTCACACGTGCACACACACTCATGGACACTTGTCACATTCATATCCATACACACGCCTGTCACATATTTACTCATCACACTAACATGTGAACTCATACACATTCATGAATCATTCTATCACACGCACGGATACACACATGCAGTCATACAGATGCACATTTATACACAGTCACGGACACTTGTCTCACATGCATATTCATACACTAGTCACACATGCACACAAATGCACCCATATATGGATACTTGTGTCATGTACAGTCATACACACTCATCACACATGCACAGTTGCACACATGGACATGTCATACTCATGATGCATGCACACAGGTGTCCACTCATGGACACACTTGTCATACTCCTGCTCATAACACTCATCACTGCACATTAATTCACACACTCGTCACACGTGCACATTTATGCACTCATGCACACTTGCCATTCGTCACTACTCCCATGTTGGGCACTGCCGAAGACTTTGACTTCGGCCCTGGTTTCCAGCCTGTCTGGGGAGAAGCCACTTGCTCTGCTGTGGGATCCCGCCAGGCTCTTGATAATAGCTTCCCGCTGCGCCTGTGAGCACCTTGGACTCTCGCTGGGCGTGGGAATGCAGCCTCGTGCAGCTGGACGGCGATGTAGCAGCACGGGGGCCACAGAACCGAGGGGGCCGCTTTGGCCACGTGTTCCTGAGCCCACGGAACCAAGGGCTGCTTTGGCCACGTGTTCCTGAGCCCACGGAACCGAGGGCCGCTTTTGGCCACGTGTTCCTGAGCCCACGGAACCGAGGGCCGCTTTGGCTGCGTGTTCCTGACTCTAAGAAGGAATCACGGACAGTTGGGAAGGAAAACATTTTGGACTTCACCTTGCAGCATGAGAGATGGGAAGTAGTGTGATCTGTTGCAAAATAAAAAAGTTCAAGGGAGACCTGGGCTGAGTGGGAGAACCCATATCCTGGGAGCAGGAAAGGGCGGCTCTGGGAGTGGGCACAGTTGTGCCCACAGGTTGGTGCTGGAGCTGGCATCTGTGCCCCATGGCTGGGCTGGCATCTGTGCCCATGGCTTGGTGGTGGTGGTAGCTGTGCCCATGGCTGGGCTGGCAGTGGTGCCCATGGCTTGGTGGTGGGGTAGCTGTGCCCATGGCTGGGCTGGCAGTGGTGCCTATGGCTTGGTGGTGGGGTAGCTGTGTCCATGGCTGGGCTGGCAGCGGTGCCCATGGCTTGGTAGTGGTGGTAGCTGTGCCCATGGCTGGGCTGGCAGCGGTGCCCATGGCTTGGTGGTGATGGTAGCTGTGCCCATGGCTGGGCTGGCAGCGGTGCCCATGGCTTGGTGGTGGTGGTAGCTGTGCCCATGGCTGGGCTGGCAGCGGTGCCCATGGCTTGGTGGTGATGGTAGCTGTGCCCATGGCTGGGCTGGCAGCGGTGCCCATGGCTTGGTGGTGGGGTAGCTGTGCCCATGGCTGGGCTGGCAGCGGTGCCCATGGCTTAGTGGTGGGGTAGCTGTGCCCATGGCTGGGCTGGCAGCGGTTCCCATGGCTTGGTGGTGATGGTAGCTGTGCCCATGACTGGGCTGGCAGCGGTGCCCATGGCTTGGTGGTGGTGGTAGCTGTGCCCATGGCTGGGCTGGCAGCGGTGCCCATGGCTTGGTGGTGGGGTAGCTGTGCCCATGGCTGGGCTGGCAGCAGTGCCCATGGCTTGGTAGTGGTGGTAGCTGTGCCCATGGCTGGGCTGGCAGCAGTGCCCATGGCTTGGTGGTGGTGGTAGCTATGCCCATGGCTGGGCTGGCAGCGGTGCCCATGGCTTGGTGGTGGGGTAGCTGTGCCCATGGCTGGGCTGGCAGCAGTGCCCATGGCTTGGTGGTGGGGTAGCTGTGCCCATGGCTGGGCTGGCAGCGGTGCCCATGGCTTAGTGGTGATGGTAGCTGTGCCCATGGCTGGGCTGGCAGCGGTACCCATGGCGTGGTGCTGGGGCTCATCTACGTCCAGTTTCTGAGTTTGCAGATGCCCAAATTGGGTCTCCCGGACCGCTTCCCCATATTCTGCTGCTCTTCTGGGATCAGCTCCTGCATACAGGTGTGGGGTCCACCCTGGGGCTCGTGGCCAGCCCTCACCTTCAGGAACTCAGTGGACCAGGCCAGGTCCATGCGAAGGAACAGAGTGGTCAAAACAGGAAGACATTGTCCTCGAGCATACAGACACTCCTCTGAGCCGCAGGCCTGACCATGAGCTCCACCTGGTGTCTGCAGGGCCGACCTCCCCCAGGGTGAACCCAGTGCTAGCTGGTCAGAGTACATCACTCTCACAGGCCCCCACGTGGGGCTTTCTAGGCACATACAGTTTTCTGGGAGAAAACCTGGCAGCGTTTGGATCCACCGTAGAGATCAGCTCTGCTAAGATGGAGGAGGGAAGGACGTTTAGTTTCCCCCAGACAAGCGAGCATGAATCTCAGTAATACAGGGCACAACACACCAACACCACCCTGGGATAGAGAAAAGGACCTTGTGAGCATTTGGAGAAACACAACTAGCTGTCTGATGGTCCTGGTTTAGAAACGATGATGCTATTCCCCAGGTATTAAATCCTGAGGTACTTTTGTTCTCAGGGGCATTCCCCATCTCCACAAGTGCCTGGCACAGGAGCCTGAGAGGGGGAACTTGGCCCGAGCAATCATTAGCATTTCTTTAGACCTGGGCTAGGGGTGTTCACCTGAAGATCTGCATGTGAGTGCTTTGCAAAGACCCTTCCTTCCGTGGGCCAGGCTTGGGTGTTTTGGGCACCTTTGGAATAAGAAAACTTGCCTTTTGGAGGCGGTTCCATCTTGGTTTTGGATCCTGACCTGACCACATGGTCTGGGTCCAGCTAGGAGCTGGAGGTTCGGGGTTGTCCTGACAGTGGATTGTACTAGCGGTTTGTTTAATTATTGGTGATAGTAACATCTTTGGGAACCGTGCCGAACTTGTGGATTTTGTTTGTCCACTGCTGGCCCTTGAATTGAAAGGGAACTCGTTCCCTTGGTTGTTGCCGGGAATTTCAGGCATCCCTAGCAGAGGGAGGCCACAGGGGAAGGCCACGGGGAGGCCACAGAGGAGGCCATGTGAATGGTTGCAGGATCTTCCTTCAGATTGGCCAAATCTTGTCAGAGGGAAAACAAAAATCCTTAGTTTTTTTCCCCTGAGTTTAATGAAAAGATTGATATCTAATCATTATTTATCCATTGTCAGATTTTCACAACAGCTGTCGTGGTAATTGTTGGATTCTTCTCGGCCACTGGAGCCCAGTGTGAGCAGGCAATTGGGGGACCCAGTGTGAGCGTGTGTGGGCTCCGAGGGCCTGTTTGAGCGGCGTGTGTCTGCCGAGGGCCGTATGTGGGCACAGCACGGAGGTGCGGTGTATTTGCAGCCGAGTGCCGGGACAACAGCCGAAGACTCACGCTGGTTCAGACACAGCCACACTCACAGTCGGGCGTGTTCAAACTCTAGAGACCATTGGTGCCCAGTGAGTCCTCGACCAAGTCACTGTGAGAACCGGGGCGTCGTCACCACCTCAGCAACAGGAAGGTGAGTGTCACTAAGTCCCCATGACTCCCCTGGGGCTCTCCAGCCCTCCTGGAACGTACTAGCTGGAGGGCACACCTGCGTGGCCTTTGACCTTAGACTACCACCTGACCTCAGCCGCACTGGGAGGCACAGCTATGTGTCCCCCCCAGTACTTTGTCTTTGAGACCGGACCCCAGCTTTCACCATAGAGGTGCAGGAAGCAGTTAGGGTTGTGGTGGGCATGGGTGGTGTGGGTGGGTGTGACTATAGGTCATGGTGGGCATGGCTGTGAGTTGTGTGGGTGAGAGCATAGGCTGTGGTGGGTGTGGTCATGAATGGTGAGTGTGGCCGTGAGTTGTGGTGGGTGTGGGTTGTGGTGGGTCATGTTGACTGTGGATCATGGTGGCTGTGGGTCACGGTGGCCGTGGGCTTCAGTAGATGGGCAGAGGCTATGGGTTGCAGTGGCTGTGGGACACAATGGCGCGGGTTTCAGTGGCTGTGGGACACAGTGGCCGTGGGTTGCAGTGGCTGTGGGATGCAGTGGCCGTGGTTGCAGAGGCGGGGGTTTCAGTGGCTGTGGGACATAGTGGCTGTGGGTTGCAGTGGCTGTGGGACACAGTGGCCGTGGGTTTCAGTGGCCATGGGACACAGTGGCCGTGGGTTTCAGTGGCTGTGGGATGCAGTGGCTGTTGTTGCAGTGGCTGTGGCACAGTGGCTGTGGGTTTCAGTGGCTGTGGGATGCAGTGGCTGTTGTTGCAGTGGCTGTGGGACACAGTGGCTGTGGGTTGCAGTGGCTGTGGGATGCAGTGGCTGTGGTACACAGTGGCTGTGGGTTTCAGTGGCTGTGGGTTTCAGTGGCTGTGGCTGCAGTGGCTGTTGTTGCAGTGGCTGTGGGACACAGTGGCTGTGGGTTGCAGTGGCTGTGGGATGCAGTGGCTGTGGGATGCAGTGGCTGTTGTTGCAGTGGCTGTGGTACACAGTGGCTGTGGGTTACAGTGGCTCTGGGATGCAGTGGCTGTGGGGCGCAGTGGCTGTGGGTTGCAGTGGCTGTGGGACACAGTGGCTGTGGGATGCAGTGGCTGTGGTTGCAGTGGCTGTGGTACACAGTGGCTGTGGGTTGCAGTGGCTGTGGTTGCAGTGGCTGTGGGACACAGTGGCTGTGGGTTGCAGTGGCTGTGGGACGCGTGGCTGTGGTTGCAGTGGCTGTGGTACACAGTGGCTGTGGGTTGCAGTGGCTGTGGGGCGCAGTGGCTGTGGGTTACAGTGGCTGTGGGATGCAGTGGCTGTGGTTGCAGTGGCTGTGGGGCGCAGTGGCTGTGGGTTACAGTGGCTGTGGGATGCAGTGGCTGTGGTTGCAGTGGCTGTGGGACGCAGTGGCTGTGGTTGCAGTGGCTGTGGTTGCAGTGGCTGTGGGCGTGGCTGTGGTTGCAGTGGCTGTGGGACACAGTGGCGTGGGTTGCAGTGGCTGTGGGCTGCCACGGCCTCTCACTCTGCTGCAGTCTCCTGCAGTGGCTCCCACCCAGCGCTGTCCTTCCTCTAGACTGGCATAGGGCGCGGCAGCTCCCACCTGGGCTGGAGCCCGGGGCCTCCGATGCCGCTGAGTGCGGGTGAGGGTCTGGGTCCCGGTGCGTGAGAATGGCTGGGCAGAGCTGCCCCTCCTGCCTGCAGCCTCACAGAGGGTTGTTGGGCAAGAACAAAGCTCGGTCCCAGGGCTGACATGGAACTGAAGCCCGTGAAGGCGCGTTTCTGGAAACGGACACGGCCGCCGCTGTCAGGCTGCACCGTGGGCCGGCCGAGGGCAGCAGGCTGAGCCCAGGGCCCTATTTTAGACCTGTCACAGGCGTAGGGGGACGCCCGGCCCCGCCAACCGCATTATGTAAATTGTTGAGCTGCTGTCCTGGGAGCCCGCCTGAGTGGCTGGGGTGGGTTAGAATCCTCTAAAGAGAAACTGCAGAGGGGGATGCGGGACCCACGCTCAGCCCCACTCCCCGAATGTCGGTGCTGGTGACACTCCGCCCCCAGCCCTGCAAGGCCCTGCAAGGTCCCGTGCGGGCTGTACTTGAGCTCAAGTCTTCAGACCCAGAGCTTCAGGAGCAGAAGGGCGGGAGCTGTGCGGGGTGTGGGGACTATGGGGTCTGTGGGGGTCTGTGGGGATTGTGGGTCTGTGGGGGTGTGGGGGCTATGGGATATGTGGGGTCTGTGGGGATTGTGGGTCTGTGGGGGTGTGGGGGCTATGGGATATGTGGGGGTCTGTGGGGATTGTGGGTCTTGGCATGGGGTCTGGGGGGGGTGTGGGGACTATGGGATATGTGGGGTCTGTGGGGATTGTGGGTCTGTGCGGGGTGTGGGGACTATGGGATATGTGGGGTTTGTGGGGATTGTGGGTCTGTGGGGGGTGTGGGGGCTATGGGATATGTGGGGGTCTGTGGGGATTGTGGGTCTGTGCGGTGTGGGGACTATGGATGGGGGTCTGTGGGGATTTGGGTGGGGGGGTGGGGGGTGGGGGGTGTGGGGACTATGGGATATGGGGGTCTGTAGGGGATTGTGGGTCTGTGCGGGTGTGGGGACTATGGGATATGTGGGGGTCTGTGGGGATTGTGGGTCTGTGCGGGGTGTGGGGACTATGGGGTCTATGGGGGTCTGTGGGGATTGTGGGTCTGTGGGGGTGTGGGGACTATGGGATATGTGGGGGTCTGTGGGGATTGTGGGTCTGTGGGGGTGTGGGGACTATGGGATATGTGGGGGTCTGTGGGGATTGTGGGTCTGTGGGGTGGGGACTCTGGGATTGTCTGTGGGGACTGTGGGGTGGTGTGGGGACTAGGGTCTGTGGGGATTGTGGGTCTGTGGGGGTGTGGGGACTATGGGATATGTGGGGGTCTGTGGATTGTGGGTGGATGTGGTGGGGGGTGTGGGGTTGTGGGTCTGTGGAATCTGGATCTGTGGGGACTGGGGGTCTGTGGGGTCTGTGGGGTCTGTGGATGCAGAGTCTGTGGAGACTGGGTCTGTGGGGTTTGTGGGTCTGTAGGATCTTCGGGGTCTGTGGGACTCAGCGCGTGGGGATTTTAGGGGCCGTGGGACAGAGGGGGCTCTGGGGGACAAGGAGGCCGTGGGGCTGTTGTCCCTGTCACAGCCACAGGCGGACTTGGGCTGTTTGAAGAGCGAGTTCCACAGGAGTGACACTGGCCGCGTGTGCAGACGGGGTGCCCAGGCCCAGGTTCTGGCTCGGGGGGGTCCCCGGGGAGCCACCTCAGAGCTGAGTCTCTCCTCAGACGACTGCTCCAGAGCGTGTGGGTGAGGCTTGTCCCTTCCCAGAGCGTCCGAGCAGGAAGCAGGGGGCCAGACCAGGGTAAGAGCGGCTTTGCCCATGGCCGTGCTGCCGCCCAGCTGCTAGCCGCAGCGGCCAAGCGGAGCTGACCCTGGCGTGCAGACCAGCCGGGCCCCATGCCAGCGCCGCCTGGCCTGTCAGCCCCGCGCGGAAACTGATTATTATGCCGGGCGCGCGTCTGAGGGGGCGGCTGATGAGCATGATTGCACTGGAGCAGGCCGAGTGCGGGAGAGGCGGCTGCAGTCAACGGCTTCCGTAATTTGTGCTGTTATTAGGGACAATTTGTGACTTTTTAAAAGTCTAGTGGGTCCAAATGTCAAATGAGGAAAACATTAGTTAAAACATCCAGGAGAAATAAATCGTTCCCAGAAGAAGCATCCGGAGAGTGCAAAGTCTCTCCGTCGACTTTGTCCGAACACGCAGCCAGCACTGGGGCGTCTGCACTGCCCCTGACAGCACCGGCCACGTCCCCGTGCACGTCAGACACCCCCACTGAGCTGTGCACGGGCGAAGGGTCTGGAAGCTGCAACTCGGCCTTGTGCTTTGGGGCTGGCTTGTGGCAGTGGGGGGCCCCCGCGAGGCCCGGCACACTGGGAGATACGTCCCCAGTTCTGCCCGGTCATTTGGGCTGGACAGTGAGCCTTTCCGGGCTGGGGAGAGTGGCCGCTCGGATTCCAGAATCATGTGGGCCAACACCGTCAGGGGGCAGGCAGCTGGGACTCCGCACACTACTGTTCTGTCCTGCCCTCCACGGCTCTGTCCTGTCCTGTCCTGCATGGCCCCTGTCCAGCCCTCCACGGCCCTGTCCTGTCCTGTCCTAAATGGCCCCTGTTCTGCCCTCCACGGCCCTGTCCAGCCCTCCACGGCCCTGTCCTGTCCTCCACGGCCCCTGTCCTGCCCTCCACGGCCCTGTCCAGTCCTCCACGGTCCTGTCCAGTCCTCCCATGGCCCTGTCCTATCCTCCACGGCCCCTGTCCTGCCCTCCATGGCCCTGCCCTGTCCTCCACGGCCCTGTCCTGTCCTCCTCCACGACCCTGTCCAGCCCTCCACGACCCCGCCCTGTCCTCCACAGCCCCTGTCTCCCTCTGTCTTGGTCTCTGTCCAGCAGCTGGAGGTGACCGCCGTCTGCAGGAGCCCTTGCAAGCAGAAGTGGCTCAGGGTGAGGGATGTCTGGGGGACAGTGGGGCTGCCCCCTCGGGCCCTGTGGGTCCACCTGTGCTGAGGCAGCTCTCAGTGGCCAGCCTCTGACTCTCCTCTCGTGGCCAGCCTCTCCCAAACGTGCTGGGTTTGTAGCTAGCTAGTGGTGACTAAAGGTCCTCGCTCGATGAGACAGGAAGCATGCAGGCTGGTCCCTCTGGCCTCTGTGGACCTGATTCTGGGGATGTGCGAGGAGGCCCCTCGGAGGGGGCAGTGCAGAGGGCCCGACAGTCGCTGCTGGCCAAGGTTTCTGTGAGCAGCCACTGTGGGAGCTGCGAGGACTTGCGTGCTCTGTGCCCAGGGTCACCTGCCGCCCACGCGGTCACCATGGCAGCTGCGCCTTCCTCTGTGCTCTGCACGTCCCAGGGGACGGTCGCTGGCTGACAGAACGCGCTCTCCAGGCTCAGGGTTGACGCTGACCCCAGACTTCGGCCCTGGACCTTTGACGCATGCCCCAAGGCCTGCCCGGGCAGGTTCTGCTTCTTCAGTTTCATTTTTTGATTTTACTTTAGGGAACAAGGTTCCAATTGTGGTAAAGCCCGTGACCTCGATGGGTGCCTGAGGCCCCTTCCAGAGCGCCCCACCGCGTCTGTCACCGCCTGTCCTGGCCTGGACGATGCTGATGGCCCCGTGTGAGCAGGGGTACGGCGGGAGGTAAAGCCAGGGCTCTGCGGTGGAGGAGACGCCCCTCCCCAGGTCATTTCTGCAGCTGGGTCAGGCGCGCCCCCTGCCTAAGCTTCATCGGGCAGAGCAGGGGACCGTTCTGCGGGAAAGGTGCGCTCGCGGCTCGGCAGGGTTCTGGAGCATCCGGGGTCGCCTTCCTTCTCACAGACAGCTGTGGGTTGACGGCAGGCACAGGGAGCCAATTATTTTTTCTTTTTGGGTCACACCTGGCAATGCTCAGGGGTTACTCCTGGCTCTGCACTCAGGAATTACTCCTGGCGGTGCTCAGGGGACCATATGGGATGCCGGGGATCGAGCCTGGGTCGGCCGCATGCAAGGCAAACGCCCTCCCCGCTGAACTATGGCTCCGGCCCCCAGGAGCCAATCTTACAGCCACATGCCGTCCTCTGGGGCTGGAAGGGCGGGTCACAGAGAAGTGTGTGCTACCAGCGCCAGCCTGAGGCTGTGCGTCAACCAGGTGTGGCCCTGAGCCAGCTGGCGCTTGTGTCTCGGGCTGGATATTCTGCCCGCGTGGGTGAAGCGCAGCAGAGAAGCTTTCAGGTTTCTTCCCAGCGGCCATTTGCCCCCGGTTTCCAGCTCATTACACACAACTGAAGAGCAGGCGTGGACGGCCAGTGGGCCAGAAGAATCCCTCGTTACATACCTCCCAGGAAACGCGTCAAAGGCGACGAGAGACCACAGAGCCGGGAGAGAGTCCCTGTGTCCGGAGCAGCCAGAGTGGACAGGGACGTGCGGAAGGAACCCCCACCAGGCGTGGGAATGGTCCCGCTTCTGGCTCGACCAGGCAGTGTGAGGCCGCTCGGACAGCGGAGGGGAGCTCCGCGTGCATCCAGCCCCCCACAAAAACGCGTTTGGAAAGACTCACGCACTCCTGTGCTCGCTGCAGCCACCATGACAGTAGCCGGACTCGGAAGCAGCCACAGGCCCAGGGATGGGCGGCCGAGGGCCTCAGCTCGCTGCTGTGTGTGGCCGTGAGGAGTGAAACCGCAGAGCACAGCCAAGCACTGCCGGGCTCTCCCGCCCCACGGAGAGAAACAAACACTCCCACACTGCTGCATGCTGACTGACCCCTTGGCTCTGGACTGGCCACGGGGCGGGGTGTCCTGGACTGACACTCCACACTGCTGCATGCTGACTGACCCTTGGCTCTGGACTGGCCACGGGGCGGGGTGTCCTGGACTGAGGCACGTGGTAGACGATCTCGCTTTGCAGAGGGGAGGTGCAGCCAGCTTTTGATCGAAAGAGACACTATTGTAGCCATTTTCATGAGAGCGAACACAAACAAAGCGAAACAGGTTTGCGTCTTGCAGGAGCTACTTGTTTTTAAGGTCTCAGGTGACTCAGGCTGCATAGGTTTCCATCCGGTGAACTCCCTCCCGGAGCCTTGAAGCTCTCAGTACAAAGCAGAACCATCCTTCTGGTGACATCGGAGTTGCTTTGTGGCCAGAGGGAGAGCCACAGGCGGCAGGAAGTTGGGACCCTCCTGGGGGCAGGGTGGGCAGCTCAGGCGCTGGCCACGGGCAGCTGCAGCCCCAGGACCCCCTGCCTTCCCCACCGGGACACTACAGAATCAAACTGCCCATGGCCTCTGGAACAGGGGGATGGTGCTGGCCGCAAGTGTCCATCTGACAAAAATGACGGGGAAGAGGGAAGGTGGCAGCATTCAGGGGGGTGGACACCAACGGGCCCCTGGGGTTCAGGCCCTACGAGGTGATCGAGAGGGGCCTTGTGCTCAGCAGAAGCCCACAGGAAGGCAGACAGGAGGGGCGCAGAGCAGCTCGGGGCGGGGCCTCGGAACCCAGCGCCAGACAGTAGCCGAGGGTCAAACCGAGCATCGACTAAGGTGGGCAGAGTTGGGCCAAGAGCCGCAGGGACTGGCACCCGACCTGGCCAGTGCCCAGGAGGGGGCTAGAGCTGACCAAGGGCCAAGGCGGGGAGGGGGCAAGTGCCTGTAGGTGACCAGTGCGCTCACAGCTGTCTGGGCGACTGTGGAACAGGCTCCTCTGGGCTCTGTCCCTCAGCGTGGGGTGTGGAACAGGCTCCTCTGGGCTCTGTCCCTCAGCGTGGGGTGTGGAACAGGCTCCTCTGGGCTCTGTCCCTCAGCTTGGGGTGTGGAACAGGCTCCTCTGGGCTCTGTCCCTCAGCGTGGGGTGTGGAACAGGTTCCTCTGGGCTCTGTCCATGTGTTCTGTCCATTAGGGCCGATTTAGTGTAGCCACTGTCAGCTAAGACCACGCGGCTGACCCTGTCCAAACTTGCGAGTGTCCCACGAAGCTCTCCCTGCCCTGTTTGGGCCGAGCCATCTGTCACAGGCTTCTTTACCTGATGGCCCCTCTGTCCCTCTGCATAAAGCACTTGTCACCCCCAGCCCAGGAGAGAGCGGCTGAGCCTGTGCTGTTCCCCGAGGCCTTGCCTGCCGTGAGCAGGGCATGGGTGATGGAGGGGCTACAGCCCTTGCCTGGCGGGTACAGATGGGTATGGCCCAGCCCTGTGCAGTAGTAGGGCACTGCCCACATGCTCGGGGGCCAGTACGGCCTGCCTGGCCAGGTCCAAGGCAGAGCCAGGCACCGCCCCACATGCTTGGAGGGCTCAAGGCCTCCTTCTGGCCTGCTCCTGAGTCAGTTCCAGGACAGGTTCCCTTCGTCGTGTGTGAATGCAACCCTCTTGGAGTCCTGGAGCAGGGGTGAGGATGGCGCATCTGTGAGGGTGTCCGCTCAGCGGAGGGCTCAGACCTGCCCGTCCCTGCTGGCACCTCCTCGAGGACACCTCACACTCCATGTGGCTGTGCTTCCATGAGCGCTGGCGTTGGGCGGAGGGGGCTCGGGAGGAACAGGCTGTTGGGGACCAGGCTGCGGTGCCCCATGTGAGCCGCACTCCTGAAAGTGCAGTCAGACAGCATAAGCCCTGAACCACGCACGCCACACACACACACACACACACACACACACACACACACGGAATAACACTCCGCTTCACCTGGGGCCGCACACACCCTGGGTCACTGTCATACCTGGAGCCTCACAAACCTGGAACTGCACCTGGGGCCACACACACACACACACACACACACACACACACACCCCATACCTCGAGCTGTGCACCCTAGGGGCTGCATACACCCAGGACCGCTCACACACGGAGTCACAGGCAGAACCACCCCTGGCCCACTCGCACCCAGACGCGGGCCCCCCCCTCCCCTGCTGAGGAGCCTGAGGCTGCTGTCCTCTGTATCCTGCAGGCATGGACATGTGAACAATCCCCTACGCAGCTCACCAGCACGAGGTGGGGGGTTCTCAGCAGCCCCCAACCTGGGCCGTGAGGCCGCGAATCTCTGCCGGCTGGGCGGGGCGGGCCTCTTGGGACTGCTGTGTGTGCAGCAGCTGTACTGGCCACGGACCCGGGACGCACTGCCAGAGACAGTGCCCTCTACCAGCCCTGGCGGCTCCTGTCCGGCAGGGGTGGTGGGCCAGTGCTGTGGGAACCACGGGCACAGAGGTGAGGGTGCTGGGCGCTGGGTCCGGACGGGGCCTCGCAGAGGGAGGCTGGAGGGGCCCGGCCGAGCAGTGGCGGCAGAGGCCCACTGGACTCTCACTGCCCTTCTGGGCACTGTCTCTGGGAGGAAGCTTATCCTTCTAATATTCCTGCATTTCAAAAAAATACAGTTTTAGAAAAAAATGAACTCTAGCTCTCTGTGGTGATAGGCGACAGGTCAGAAAAGGCTTTCAGAATAATTTTACACCTTTTAACCTTACAAAATACTTTGCTGACAATTGCGAAAGGGCCTTAAAAAGAAGCGCTGATAGGCGTCTTCACGCGGGCTGCCGGCCCCATCAGACTTCGGCTCCTGCATAATGCGCGTAATAAGACATCAAGCGGAGCCGGCGAGCGCGAGCCGCCATTAGCCATGACACGAAGTTTGAAACACAACTTCGGAGAGCAGCGGTAAACTGTGGCGATTCTGAT
>JAJIBD010006781.1:0-100759 GCA_021461705.1 Cryptotis parvus | reverse complement strand
TACAAGTACTGAAAAGTTATCATGTATGTCCCTTTACATTCTTTCAACACTCAGTTCTTGAACAGAGTGAGCATTTCCAACTATCATTGTTATAGGGGCCTCTTCTCTGTCTTATCTGCCTAACTGCCCTTCCCAGTCTCCACTTGTGGCAAGCTTCCAACCATGAACCAGTCTTCCTGGCCCTTGTTTCTACTGTCCTTGGGTGTTAGTCTCCTACTATTTTTTTGTATCCCACAAATGAGTGCAATCAATCAATGTCTGCCCTCACACTCTGATCGTTTCATTTAGCATAATACTCTCCATGTCCATCAATTTATAAGCAAATTTCATGTATTCACTTTTTCCTTGTGTGTAGTATTCCATTGTACAGAAATACCATAGTTTCTTTTCTAGTCATCTGATTTTGAGCAGTCCGGTTACCAAATTCTGGCTATTCTGAATAGTGCTGCAATTAATAGTGAAGTGCAGATGGCTTTTCTGCTGTGTATTTTTAGGCCTCTAGATTATATTCCCAGGTGTGGTACTCTGAGGTAGTATGGAAGTTCAATTTATAACTATTTGAGGAATGCCTTATTGTTTTCCAAAAAAGGCTGAACTAGTCAGCATTCCAACCAACAATGAATAAGAATCCCTGTCTCCCTGCCCCCCCCCATCAGCACGAGCACTGATTTGTTTTTGTTCTTATGGATGTATGCCAGTCTCTGAGATGGTATCTCATTGTTGTTTTGATTTGCGTCTTCCTGATTATTAGTGATGTAAAGAATTTTTTTTCATGTGCCATATGACTATTTTTATTTCTTCTTTGAGAAAGTTTTACTGTTTTTTTCTTTTAAAAAGTTCTTCCATTGCCTTAAATATCTTTGATACTAACCCTTATCAGATGGGTGCTGGGTAAATATTTTTTGCCATGCCGTGGGTTGTCTTTGTTTCTTGGTCAATATTTCTTTGAAGTGCAGAAGCTTCTTAGTTTAATGTAGTGCATTTGTTTATATTTGCTTCACTTGCTTGGTCAATGGTGTTTCATCTTTAAAGATGCCTTTAGCTTCAATGCCATGGAGGATATAGCCTATGTTTTCCTTTACGCATGTTAGGGATTCAGGTCTGATATTAAGGACTGATAGGTCTGCTGAAAGTCGAATGGATGCTCCTTTGTATAAAATTTCCTCTTTGATCTTGCCACTTGAAGAATTGTGCCTCTATCTATGGCATTCATTATTCTGACTAGGATATGTCTTGGAGTTATTTTTATGGGGTCTCTTTTTGCTGGTACCCTTCAGGCTTCTTCGATCTGTATGCCTGCGTCCTTTTTTTTTATTTTCCCAAATTTTATTACACCACTTTTAGACATAAGATTGCAAGGTGCTCATGTAGAGTTTTGGTTCCACAGTGTTCCAACACCCATCCCTCCACTCAAACCCATCTCCCATCACCAATGTCCCCACCTCCCTCCCCCCCCACACCTCAACTACTTGGCGGGTTCTGTATGTCTTTTCTCTCCTCTCTATCTCTCCCTCCCCCGCCAAACTTTCCTGCACATCGTAAATGCAGTACATTAAAGGACATAATTGTTTCCACTACTTTGATGGACCACGCGGCCGCTTGCGACTTAGGGGCCTCATGGTCAGCATCTGGACAGCAAAGGTGGCGGCTAGTATGGTGGGCGGAGTCTCATCCGGCTGCTTCCAGGACCCCCCAGAAGTGATGGGCCCCTCCCAAAACCCATCTGTCCTCCTGTGAGCCCCATGGCCAGCTGAGCCTGGGGAAAGCGGAGTTCCAGCTTCCCCAGCTGCGTTTGAGACTGCATGCTATAGCTGGTTGCCCCAGGGCAGCTCCTGGGTGGGGCCACCAGGCTCGACAAAATGGAGCTAGGGAAGAGCCGACCCCTGACTCCATCTGACGAATTCACAGTGATTCCCTGCCTGCGTACTTAAACTCTGGGAACTTTTCTGCAATGATTTTTTAAACTACCTATTTCCTTGGGGTTGCCTTCCTGTTTATTCCTCTGGAACTCAAGTGATTCTTATGTTATTCCTCTTGGATTTATCCTCACATTCTCTAACCCATTGCTCAGCTCTTTTTTAGGCCTTTTATTTAATTGGCTGCATTTCCCTGAGTGCTTTCTGCACTCATTCTCACCTGATTTTTCCTCTGCTGTCATATTACTGCTGAGAGCTCCCATTGCGGTTTTCATTTCATACGGAGTATTTTATTGATGATATTTCTGCTTGTAGTGTTCTCATTTCTGCTCTCATTTCCTCCTGTAATTTATTGACTGCCCTTTCTACTGCTTCATTTATGTCCTCCTGAATTTTTTTGACATCCATTCCACTTTGTCTTTAAGCTCATTAAACATCCTCACCATTTCTTCTCTGAATCTTTGACAAAGAGATTATGTATGTGTGTATTCCTTTTTTTGTTGGAGGACAGGTTTAGCTATTCTTGGAGTTTTGTTGTTTTCCCACTCCCAGCTTAATCTATTTAAGCCAAATTTCATTCTAATGAGGCCTCTCTTCTATGTAAACACTGCTAGAGGGTGTGGCAGTTACAGAAGTCACCTTGACTGAATAGCTTCTGATTTATACATCTACTAAGACTTCTATGTTTTCTAGATTGGGCACAGCTCCTCTTTTTATAGCCACTGCACCCAACGTGGGACAGTTAGAATTTACCAGGAGACTACCACCCCTGGCTACGCTGAGACTATAGGAAGACTATAGGAAGGATCATACTAGTTTGTTCTAAGCAGGCGAGTGTGACCCTTTCAGTACACGAGAACAAGATACTCAGAATCACCCTGTTGCAGATAATAATAAGGACCTTGTGGGTACCATCTAGATTACATGAAGCTCATGAAGTTAAGATGTATTACTGTATACCAGCCCCCTCTCTCTCTCCAGTGTTTTACATAAGAGATAATCTTGGGATTAGTCCTTGGCAGTAACCTTTGTTTATACCTGCAATAGGGTGTGGCATTTCACTCTGTTTAGAGTTCTTTGTTGACATGACCCTCTCTGTCACAAATCGGATTACTTTGGTGTATATAAGGGGACTGACTTGGGGCCCCTTCACCTTTTGGCTTTGGCCTTTTTGCTTTCGGCTTTTGGCTCCTTAGCCTTTTGCTTTTGGCTTTTGACTTTTTGCTCTTTGGCCTTTTGCTCCTTCTTCTGGGTAGGACTCAGCTCGGGGAGATCCTCTCTCTTTGGTGGGAGACTTAGGCTCTTTTGTATGGTCTAAGTTCGGACCAGAGCTAGAGTTTGTTCATTATATTGGAGTGCTGTGGAAGAGCTTTTGTACTATTAAAAGCCTTTTTTGGAACTGCACCCGGACTCGTGAGTTTTCATCTGTTCTCCCCGGCATCCTTGGAGGTAGAAGAGAACTTCAATCCTGACTCTGTCAGGGACCCCGGCAGCGTTCCCTGACACATTTTAAAAAATATTTTATTATACCAACATGGGGTAGAGCTGCTACTGGCTTTCACTGTGCCCAGTCGCTCATGAGGTGCCGGGAGGGATGGCAGGTTCTAGCCCTGGCCCGCCACCCCAGCAGAGCCTCACAACAAGCCAGACGACCCCCACTCCATGAGGGACCTCCATTTTCCACATCCGACTTCCCCTCATCAGAGCTCCACCCAGCAGACCAGCCTATCACAGTCTGACTCTCGTGGCCACGCGGTTCATCAATAAATGCTGGATTTTGAGATGACTACAAGAGTATGCTACCCACACGGCAGAGCCTGGCAAGCTACCTGTGTCGTATTTGACATGCTAGATACCAGTAACAATTATAGACCTCATTCCCATGACCTGATGGAATGGTTTGAGGCTCTTTATGTTCCTGGAGCAAGCAGGTGCCCTTGGGCTCTACTAGCATGAGACAGGTCATATGGAGATGTTACTGGTGCCCACTCGAGCAAATCGGCGTTGGACGGGATGACAGTGACAGTGACAGTGACCACCATTAGATATACGATTACAAAGATGTTCATGTTCGGTTTCAGTCATACAGTGCTCCAGCACCCATCCCTCCACCAGTGCCCATCGCCTACCACCATTGCCCCTGATTCCCCCCCCCCTCCCATAGCCTGCCTCTATGGCAGGTTCTTTATCTCTTTTCTCTCTTTCTCTCTTTTCCTTCTCTTACTCATTGTGGATTGCAAGTGTATCTTTTTGAGTCTTCTGAGTTGTTTCCTTCATTCGCTCTTCAAGGTGGGGATCCGCATTGTTTTCCCATGGTGCTGTGGTAGTCCCGGTGGATCCTTATGGGGCACTGTTTCTTCCTCACTGTCAGGTAGGACTCTGGAGATGCATAGTAGATGGTTTTCTCCTCTTCCTTCTTCGAGGATGATACCTTCCTCTTGGTATTGAATTTCTTTTTTTTTTTTTTTTGGGGGGTCACACCCGGCAATGCTCAGGGGTTTCTCCTGGCTCTGCACTCAGAAATTACTCCTGGCGGTGCTCGGGGGACCATATGGGATGCCGGGGGATCGAACCCGGGCTGGCATGGGCCAGCCTGCGTGCAAGCAAACGCCCTACCCGCTGGGCTATCGCTCCGGCCCAGGTATTGAATTTCTTGCTTTTTGTAGGTTTCAGTTGGTACTAGTGATGATTCTTGTGTTCACCATAAGTTTTGTGTGCTTTAGAGTTATGTTGTATTATCAATGTGGATCAAGTTGGTAAAGTAGTTCAAGATGTTGGCTTAATGCAATGTGGAGGGAATATTAATTTGTGGCGCATGAGCGGCTTCCTGCCAGCCGGCCACACCCCCATGGGGGTTACCCTGAATGGGAGGCATCCTGGCCTCCCCCTCATGTAACGCAGGTTCAAAGTGTCTCTTTATCTCCTCTGCCACTAGGAGTTCTGGGAGTTGTAGTTTCTATTTCTTTCCCTAATGTGTGGTTACAGTCCAAACTGGTCCCAGGCCTGCCTGAGGCCCTGTGCTTTCCACGCTCGGACAGCCACCGCTCTCCTTTTTTATCTGTCCCCACTCACTTCTCCCTTCACTTCGCTCAAGTAAAGTCTGCTCATTATATACTTTACAAAATGTTGGAGAAGGGAAGTTACAAGAGATAATGATCTTTAATTCCAAAACAAGAAAATATTAAAATGCTCTTCCTTATGGGGGGCAAACTACAAACTACCAGGAAACATCCCTCCAGATAGGATACTGTCCTGGGGGTATAGGCTTACCCAGGACAGAAGCAGAATACTAGCATGTTGTTTTCTCCTTTCCTTATCTGGTAAATAATCATCTTAATAATATTTCTAGACATTTTGTATAAACATAGTAAGAGATACAGACATTTATCTACTCCTGGAATTATGTTTACAGGGTGGGTATTCCTGGGGACATCTCACTATGTATTCCAGACTACAGTCCTCTGGCCAGGTTGGTTTTTCCCTAACCTCAACAGGGTCCTTAATCAGATGCTTGTCTTTCAGTCACACAGAATTTGTTCCATGACGGTGCTCTTAGCTTATTCTACTGCTCAGGACTATTAGTCCATCCCAGGCTGAGGCCAGGGAGTTTACCCACGGCTTGCACTGGTCCATCCAGTCCTGCAATGGGGCCCCTCATTTTGGGGGATAAGGAACTACAATCAATCTAAAGGCAACAGTTTTTTTTTTTTTTTTTTTTTTGCTTTTTTGGGTCACACCCGGCAATGTTCAGGGGTTTCTCCTGGCTCTGCACTCAGGAATTACTCTTGGCGGTGCTCAGGGGACCATATGGAATGCCAGGGATCGAACCCAGGCCAGCATAGGCCGGCCACGTGCAAAGGCAAATGCCCTACCCACTGGGCTATCACTCCGGCCCCAGGCAACAGAGATTTTAAGGTAAGAAATATGATGGATTCTCAGGAGTAACTAATTTAGATTTAATTAACTCCTGTATCACAAGTGCATAGCCTTAACTTTCTTCCTGTGTCTATACAAAAGGCCTTTTGCTCCAGCAAAAGAATATGCAAAGGGTATACAGGAAAGAGAAAAAACAACATATGATTTACAGTACAAAAACCCAGGACTGTCAAGTAGGAGACAGTGGGCTGTGAACAACGGGTAATCCAACATCCACCATGAAGGTGGAAACATGTAGAGAAAAACAGTTCATTAAAAAAAAACTTCATAGCCTTCCAAACACCCACTCTTCTTTCCTTCCTTCCTGATTCTCTCTGCCAGGCTCTGCCAGCTTCCTGCACATGGAACTACACCACCTGCTTCCATAACCTGCACAGCAGGCTGCTGACCTCAGGCTGCCCACTGCCCTGACTCCGTTTTCGGGCACAAATTCCTATTCAATGCCTCTCATAAAAAATAAGACCTTCTAGACAGTATTGTGTGGGGTTGAATTAGCCCAGCTGCTCTGTGACATTTTGATTGATGTGAGTCTGGATGAGACCTTTAAAAACTTTGTTTCCTTTGGAAAGACAGTTTTGGAAAATTATACTGGCTCTGTGAGTGTGTGTGTGTGTGTGTGTGTGTGTGTGCATGTGCATGCACACACACACACACAAAGAATGACTCAATAAAATGTCTGCTGGAATTAATGGAATAAAACTAATTGGAAGTTAATTTGGGAATCTACAAATACAGGAAATAAAAATTCCACATCCTTCAGTTTATAATTGAAAGGTGACCCAGGCCTTTTCATGTCTAAAGCACCCTGAAGGCACCATAATATTACCTCAGATCAAATACTTGTTCAAAGGAAGCAGGCATAGCAATTTTCATGATGTTCCCAGGGGTTCCAACTTGAGAAACTCATTTCTATGCTGGCCCCTTCCAGACAAGTACAAAAAAGACCATTTCACCTGATAGAATATCATAGAATCTAATCCTGTCTGCCCCAAGTTTTGTCAGAAGTAAGGGCCTATAATAAAAAAAAAGATAAAACTCTCTAGAACTAGCATCTCTGAAATCCAGTTAATAATTTAATTTGCGTCAGAACATCTACTGAATGCCAGAAGTAGGGCCTAAATAAAAAAAAAGATAAAACTCTCCAGAACTAGAACCTCTGAAATCCAGTTAATAAGTATATTTTCATCAGACACATCTACTGACAAGGGGCTAATGTGTTTTTGTCCCAAGGACCTATTTTAAAGTGGTCTGATATGCAGACACACTGACACAGAGCTTTTGCCGGCTCTCCCCATGCTAGGCTGATGGGGTATCCTGGGGTGGGGGGCAGGTTTTGGTTCAGGCTTGCCTCTCCCCCAATAAAGCCCCAGAAGCCAGAAAAAAAAAAAAAACCACCCACCACATTCGCAGCTATTTTGAAGGTTCAGACTACACAGTTTGTCAGAGCCCCACCCAAGAGAGAAGCCAATTCCAGCCCAGGTATGCAGGTTCCATGGAGCTGAAGCTGGGCTCCTTCCCCCACATCAGTCCCCTCCGGCATGGTGGGCCCTCCTAGAACTGTCTCCTGTGCTGTCAGCCATGATCCAGAGACACAGACACGTGGACATAGAGCTGCTGCCGACTCAGTGCCACGATACTGTTGTACCAAGTATCCCATAGCATTTTCAGAGGTTAGGTAAGACAGAGAAGGGACAAGTGTACTAATAATTGTTAGAAATGATTATACTAACCTCCAGCCTAGAACTGAGCATTGAATGTAGGCAAAGGATATATATGATGACTTCTAAATGTATGTATTGCAAACCTCAATGTGTAAGAGAAGGGAGAGAGAGAGAAAGAGAGAGAGAGAGAGAGAGAGAGAGAGAGAGAGAGAGAAGAGAAGAGAGACAAATGGGGAGGGGCAGGGAATCAGGAGATATTGGTGGTGGGAAATGTGCACTGGTGGAGGGATGGGTGCTAGAATACTATGTGACTGAAATCTAATCATAACAGTTTTGTAATTGTATATCTCACAATGGCATAATAAAATTAAAAATATAAAATGTTAAATTAAAAATAAAGTAGAAGCCAATGTCTTATTTTTTAAATATATAATTGCATATAATTCAAGGGAAATTAATGTTTTTAACATTTTATTATACCACCGTGAGATATATAATTACAACGTTGTTCACGTTTGGAGGTTTCGGTCACACAGTGTTCCAGCATCCTGCCCTCCACCAGTGCCCATCACCCCCCACCCATGTCCCCAATTCCCTCCCCCTCCCATGTCCTGCCTAAATGGCAGGTTCTTTATCTCCTCTCTCTCTCCCTCTCTCTTCCTTCTCCTACACATTGTGGGTTGCACTACATACACTTAGAAGCCATCATTTGCATTTTTTTGTCTGTATTTAATGCTCAGTTCTATGTTGATATCAGACCTTTTGACATTTATTCACACATGTTCCCTTCTCTATCCTACCTAACCTCCTGACTCCCAGCGCTTGTGGTAATTTCCACTTTTGGTAAGATCACCTGGTATATTTATGTCATGCAAATAAATGCAGTCATTCTATGTCTCTCTCTTTCCTTCTTACTAATTTCACTCAACATGATTCTTTCCATGTCCATCCATTTATAGGCAAATTTCATAACTTCATTTTTCCTAACAGCTGCATAGTATTCCATTGTGTAGATGTACCACAGTTTCTTTATCCAGTCATCAGTTCTCGGGCATACTGGTTGTTTCCAGGTTCTGGCTATTGTGAATAGTGCTGCTTTGAAAATAAAAGTGCGGATTATGTTTCCGCTGTGTGTTTTTGGCTTCCCAGGGTATATTCCCAGGAGTGGTATGGCTGGGTCAAAGGGGAGCTCAATTTCTAGTCTTTGGAGGAATGTCCATATTGTTTTCCAGAAAGGTTGTACAAGTCGACATTCCCACCAACAATGTATGAGAGTCCCCTTTTCTCAAGGGAAATTAATTAGTTATATCGTATATATACACTTGATCACTTGATCACTTGACATCCTGTTATTCATCGATTTGCTCGGCGGGTGCCAGTAACATTTCCATTTGACCCTATCACATGCCAGTGTAGCCCAATGGTATCTGGTTGCTTCAGGAATACGAAGAGCCTCAAACTGTTCGTTCATGGTGTTGACAAAGAAGTCTGACCATCTTGTATGTGGGTGGCCACGTGATCTTTTGCCACGTGATATATACACAAATATAAAAAAATAAATAAAGTGGTCTGATTATTTCTTCTTATACCCAACTTTTTCTTTCTTATTCTTTTCTTTGGATGTGCCCCCATTGTTTGCTATTTTGAAGGTCCAGAGGCCACTGTCTGAACTATTTTGCCAACATTTGAAACTGCTCAGTGCTGGTCCCAGTCATACCTCATGGTTGTGGTGAGAAAGGAACACTCATCCACTGCTGGTCAAAAACATAATTAGGGTCAACCTCTAGGGAAAGAAATGTGGTAATCTGTCAAAAAATAGGAATAGGACTCTGCAATGACCCAGTGATACCATTTCTTGGCATCTATACCCAAAATATTAATTTAAAAGGACATATGCACACCGATGGTCATTGCCAAGATATGAAAACAAACAATTACCTACAGATAAATGGATCAGGAATTCGTGGTTTATATACACAATGGAAAAATACACAGCTTCAAGAAAAATAACACAGTCATAAAATTTACTGCAACATGGATGGAACTAAAGTATATTAGACTAAGTGAAGTCAGTCAGAGGAAATGACCAAAGCATACCCGCAGAACCCAATGTCTAGATCAGTTCTCCCATTATGTTGCCTTCTGACCTTTATTACTACGTATCTGACCTTTATTGATATGTTACTGTGTATCATTAAGTCCCACATATGAGATTCACTAATCCGTAGTTGGATGTTTAGGTTATTTCCACATTTGAACTATTGTATTAGTGTGGGGATCAACAACTGAATCCTAAACTCAAAAACACTAAGATGTATGTTGTAGGTATTATAATAAAAAACACTTCAACTCAGCACTGGACAGGGAGATGTTTTGTATAGTTTTAAATTTTTTTCTTTAAAAATAATATAGACTATCCTTAGGTTAAAGAGCATGTTCATAGAAATGAAAACAATGTAAAAGTTTCTCCAAAAAAATAAACGAAAGGTAGAGGCCAGAGTGATGCTACAAGTGAGGTACTTGTCTTGCCTGTATCTGACCCAGGTTCAATCCCAGTACCATACTTGGAACCTCAGGTCCTTCCAGGAATCATTCCTGAACAGGCATCAGGAGTAAGTGCTGAGCATAACCCCAATAGGTGTGCCCTACAAGCAAACCCCAAAAATGAAAAGGTATAGGATATAGGGTTAATAGCCCAGATATGTAAATTACTCACAAAGCTCAATAACAAATTAAAACAACTATTAAAAAGTAGAAAAGGGGGACTAGAGAGATAGCACAATGGGTAGGGCTCTCTCTCCTCTTGCATGTGACTGCCCAGGTTCCATCTCCAGCATCCCATATGGTCCACAGAGCACTGCCATTAGTTATTCCTGAGTGCAGAGCTAGGAGTAACCCCTGCACATCACTGGGTGTGGCCAAAAGCAAACAAAATTAAATGAAAAAATAGGAAGAAGCTATTACACTCCTTGAAGAAGACACACAAATGGACAATAGGCATATGAAAAGTGTGGTGGGAGCAAGGTGGTAGTGGAGAATGGTGGTACCCTAGGATAACGTTCAAGGAAACAGACATTCTGGTGGGGAGTGTAGCTTTGGAAATATGAATATAACCCTATCATTAACAATATTGCAAATCATGCTGCCTCAAATATTCATTAAAAAAGGAAAAGTGTTCCTTCTCACTTATTATCGGGAAATATAAATCAAAATGGCAATGAGATATAATCCCACACCACTGAGAAAAGCATATATCTATATAAAAAAACTAGAAACAATCAATGTTGCCAGAGATATGGTGAAAAACCAAACCATTTGTAATATTGGTGGTTATCTGGTTCAGCCTCCATGGAAAACAGTATGGGGATTTCTCAGAAATTAAGAATAGAGATTCCATATGACCCAGCTATTCCACTTCTTGCACATCTACCCCCAAAACACATGGAAAAATCTATGTTCATTGCAACCATTAGTACAATAGCCAAGATATGAAAACAACCCAAATGTCTAAGGTCAGACAAGTGAATTATGTGGTATATGCTCACAATGATGCAGTTTGTTAGAACTTGGACTGAACTGGATGTTATTTATGGAGGGTATCTGACAACATAAACCAGAGGGATAAGGATAAATATAAGATGATTGACACATCTCCATCATGCAAAATAGAAACAAGGTAATAGATAGCAACAAATGATACAAATGTTTGGTCCTTAATTATGGAACTAATGTAATTAGTAATATTAGTACTGTAATGTTTTGTAATATAGTGTAATATATCTCAGGTTGTGGAGCCCATAGGCCATAGCTGCAGCGGTAGGTTTATTTATTACCCTTAAGATCTTCAATCCTGCAAGGTTGGCAGCTTCAACTGTTGAATTTCTCTGTTTTAGATCAAATTCTTAAATGGGTATCTGCCAATTTCTGCCTCCAGCTCCTCTGGGGTAAAAACTTTACCTATGAATCTTTTGGCATCATATATTGTGTTCTGTGGATTTGAATTTGCCAGCTCTAAGCTATCATACCCCCACATACACATCACTATCAGTAAAGGAGACCATGCTGGGTATGCTCAAATGCCCATTTTCATTTGCAATGACCTTTATTTTCCTGTGCCAGGATAAAACACCCCAACAGAACAGTAGGTGGTAGTGAGGTCAATTCCAATCACTTTAGGAGTAGGCAGTGGTAAATACTGTTGTGCCAAATAGCCAGCCAGTAGGAGAGTCAAAACCATCCTAAGATGGTCAAGACCATCCTAAGATGGTCATCTCTCCGGCCATCACAGTCATGTTTTGGTGATAGATTTGGGTGGAGGAACACTAGATGTGTCATTGCTGAATAAACAAAGAGGGATGTTTCTAACGAGCAATGTCTGGAAACAATAAGCTCGGAGGACAGGACTTCAATCAGAGATTGCTCCAATACTTATATAAACAGGTCCATCAAACATTTGGCTTCCTGCCCTCTAAAAAAAGAAGAAATCCACTGATTAAGACAGGCTGTCGAAATGGTCAGTTAAATCTGACTCTTCATCCGTCCGCTCAGCTGTCAGTATTACTGACAGTGGAAGACAAGGCAAACGACGGACCCCAGAGTAGTGATACGGAGCTGCAACCACGACAGACTTGACCCAGCAGATGGCCACCATGCAAATAGTGTGTTTGGCCTTTCGGAAAGAAAAGTGGTGAGTGTCAGGTTTTATTTGAAGCAGAAATATCACGGAAGCTCTTCGATACCCTTAATGAAGATCTTTTCCAGAAAATACTCATGCCCATTCAGCAAGTTCTTAAAGAAGGCCACTTGGAAAAGAGTGAGATCGATGAGGTGGTATTGGTCGGGGCTCTACCCGGATTCCTCGTATCCGTCAAGTCATTCAGGAATTCTTTGGGAAGGATCCCAACACATCTGTAGATCCCGACCTGGCAGTGGTGACTGGCGTGGCTATTCAGGCAGGGATTGATGGAGGCTCTTGGCCTCTCCAAATCAGTGCTTTAGAAATTCCCAATAAGCACTTTCAAAAGACCAACTTCAACTGAACTGTGGGGAGTGATTATTTATGATACTGTTGTGATTGTTTTTTCTCCTTAATTATATGCAAAGGGCACCGTTTAGATATATGAAAGTTTTATATTTTTGTTTTAAGATTGAATACGGCAAGGTTTGTTTTAATTGTTTTTGGAGAGATTTCATTCCAACAGATACTTCTGAAGCTGAAATAAAAACCATGGGTGGCTATATATTTGAGATTTTGGATGTAAGTAAAAACATTTGAGATTTTGGATGTAAGTAAAAACATTTATATTTTGTAAACATTTCCTAATGCCAAATACAGATTTTCCCAGTTCTTACTAAATTGTATTAGTAGGAGCTGGTAATTTAATTTTGTGGGTTATCACATATAACTAATTTGAACTCTACTTGAAGAGAAAGTGTTGTCACATATTTGTATCGTCTGGTCCATAGCAGTATTAATGAGCTGTGTATATAGTAGTTGTAACTGTCATAATAAATTTGAATTCACAAGTACCCCATATGTCCCATTCACATAATTTGTGTTTTTTTAAATAGTAGATCAATTGATAAATTGGATCGTTTATTGTTTGTAAAATAGCTTTCCTTGTGTTTCAATATGAATAGTAGAGATGCCCAGATTATGATCAAGTTCCTTCACCTGCTATTCCTCATTTGCTACTTGAATTTCCATGTATCTGCCCAGTTAGGAAACAATAGAAAATTATCAGGTACATTTTTAAATATGTTAATCTTACAATGAAGCCATTTATTGCATTGACTTTTGTTATCTAAGGCCTTTGTGACATTGATAAATGTCACAAATATGAAAAAATGTATTTAAGATTCAGGACACCTCTTAACGTCTTTTAATAGAATGCAAAACCAGGCAGCTAATTTCATACATAATATGAAATATTTATTGATAAATATTTATCAATGCCACATAAAAATATAAAAAATACGCTGGGTATTTTTTATATGTTTGTTTTCAATTAACCCTAGAAAAGTTAACCTTGTGAGGCTGTAGTAATATGTTAATAGGTCGAATTTGATCCCCAGGAGTTTCCGGGCACCTGATCTAGTTCTCTGAGCACAACCAGGAGTGATCTCTGAGCATGGAATCAGAAGTAAGGTCTGAGCACTGTCTGCTGTGACCCCCTCCACCTCCAAAAAAAAAAAAAAAACGGAAAAAACTTACTTTGCTTTTGCATTGTTAAGTCATATTTGATTCAGTTTTGCTGAATATTTAGTTTTAAATGGGGAAATGTGTTGATTGTAAAAATCTTGTTTTTCACTCACATTTAAGTATTGTCCACCACATTTGGATTCTTGTCAGCCTTTTATTGATGTCAAGGAAAATTAAAAACTTACTGAATATTAAAAGCAATGTAGAAATCTAGTGGATGAATATGGAAACAATCCTACAAATTAGCATTTGTAGCAGTTTGTCTTGGTTTTTATTTTCTTTCAGAAAAAAAAGATCCAAGAGAGAAGTATAGCCATCGTATTTTGAGATATCCATGTTATCTGAAGATTACTTTTTTTATTAGTAAAGGTTGGCAAACAGGAGATAGGCTTGTCTACAGCTAGGGCTCTGCCCCGTGGGCCCTGGATGATTGATGGCCTGACATAGAAAAAAGCTGGGCTCCCTGAGATGAGCCACGGCAGAGCCTGGCAAGCTACCTGAGGTGTATTCGATATGCCAAAAACAGTAACAATAATGAATCTCATTCCCAACAAATGGAGACATTACTGGCGCCCACTCAAGCAAATCGATGAACAATGGGAAGACAAGTGATACAAGTGATCTCAGGTTACCAGTAATGAGTGTATAGGTGGGGGAACAATGAGGTCGACAAATATAACATAAGGACATTGATGGAGGTTCTTGTCACTCTGGTGGCAATGGGATGTGGTAACTTTACACCAAAACTATAAACAGTAACACCATTGTAAACATGTGACCTAAGCTATAATAATTTTTAAAAAGAGAAATTTAAAGGTAACTTTTCATGAGAAATTAATTTTGCTGCTTCTAGAACTTGCTCTCCCTGTGCCCAGCTGCTCATGAGGCTCCCAGGAGGCATGGCGGGTTCTAGCCCTGGCCTGCCACCCCAGCAGAGCCTCACAACAAGCCAGACCACCCTCCCCTACTCCATGGAGCCCGTCATTTTCCACATCCGGACTTCCCTCTCATCACAACTCCACCCAGCAGACCAGACTATCACAGCCCGGATCATGGACAGCCACCCTGCAGCTGTTTTTTTTTTTTTTTTTCAGTCCGGCCCAGGTATGCTGAACCAGAGACTCTCAGACATGGGGCAGAGCTGCTACTTGCTCTCCCTGTGCCCAGCTGCTCATGAGGTGCCCGGGAGGCATGGCGGGTTCTAGCCCTGGCCTGCCACCCCAGCAGAGCCTCACAACAAGCTAGACCACCCTCCCCTACTCCATGGGGCCCGCAATTTTCCACGTCTGGACTTCCCTCTCATCACAACTCCACCCAGTAGACCAAACTATCACAGCCCGGCTCATGGGGCCGCTTAGCGGCCGTGCGGTTCATCAATAAATGCTTTATTTAGAGGTGACTACAACAGTATGCCACCCCGCACAGCAAGCCTGGCAAGCTGCTCGTGTAGTATTTGATATGCCAAATACCAGTAACATTTATATTAGGTCATTCCATGACCTAATATAATGGTTTGAGGCTCTTTATGTTCCTGGAGCAAGCAGATGCCTTTGGGTTCTACTAGCATGAGACAGGACATATGGACATATTACTGGTGCCCACTCTAGCAAATAGATGATTAACAGGAAGATAGTGATAGTGATAGTGATAGCTTCTAGAACAGTGAGAGAACTTTCCGGCACATCTACTTAGTTTTTAAAGGTGCAGGTTTAGGAAATGTGGATTTGATTTTTTTTTTTTTTTTTTTTGCTTTTTTGGGTCACACCCGCGCAATGCTCAGGGCTTTCTCCTGGCTCTGCACTCAGGAATTACTCCTGGCGGTGCTTGGGGGACCTATGGGATGCCGGGGATCGAACCCGGGCTGGCACAGGGCGGCTGTGTGCAAGGCAAACACCCTACCCACTGGGCTATTGCTCCGGCCCCGGATTTGATTTCTTATTCAATATTCATTCTTCTGTGTTTGCACTTAGTATAAAACTTTCCATCTTTTTTTGTTAATCTGAATGAACAGCATTGTAAGCAAGCATAAGGCTATAGTTAGGGCAATGTTACATATATGAGGTTCATATGTATAAGAGTTTTACACAAAAGAATCCATTCCCTTTTCTCCCCTCCAAACCTGAATAGGCTCCATGAATGCGATCTCATGCAGAAAAACTGAAATAGCAATTATTCCATCGAAAAAGAAAAATTATGTGAATAAAAATATCCAAATGCAAGCACAAAGACATGATTTATTAGGCAAATCTGAACCTATTGCCTTAAAATCTTTGTCAATAATTTATATTTCCTGCCAGTAGTGCTCATATGTCAGCTATTAATAGAATATGGTATCAGATAGAGCACTTCCTTAATTAGGTCATCCCAGAGTCTGCATGTACTTTGGGCAATGATTGGTCCATATTTATGATTGTCTTCATTCCTAGTTGTGGCATTCTTGGTGAATCTGAAGGCTTGGCCAGTCCCTTAATTTTTTCAGTATTCTTTTGAGAGACTTACCAGGTGTGTTTCCTAATATCCCCTCTAAGTTGTAGTAGTAGGAAATGTAGTTTCACAAGTTCCCTCTCTCCACCAGCCCTTCTCAGCTCCATATCACCCTCTGCGTTGGTCTCAGGGTCATTTTTGCTCTTATTTTGTTGTGGCTGGGACACACACAACTGCATTATTAAGCTCAGATAAGCTTCTTAGTCCTGGATGATGGTCTATAAAAAGCTAGCTGCTGTCTATAATAAATTTAGCCACGGAAACTGACCTGAAATAAACTCTCTTTGTGGAAAAACTAACCTGGTCAGTTGTGAGACTATTTTAGTTCATATTAATATTGGCAGGATAGTTGGCAACCACACATTTAAGGTAAGCAGCTAAAAATTGAGGGTCCCTGGCATTGTATTTTTAATCTGAACTAAAAGGATAGCTATAAGAAACTGGGGGCAGCACAATGGCTTAAAGGTCATTAATTGGGAAGTGCAAGGCCACAAGCTTAATCCCTCGTGCTACCACATGCAAAAAGCACTTTCCTGGAAGTCCTCCTTGAATGCAATCTCTGACGCTGCAAAGAATCTCTAGCCACACCACAGCCAAGTGAATGTGAGGATGTAATCCTCAGAGACTTAGAAAGATGTGTAAGTACAATGTCTGAGAATTGTGACCCTGGGGCCAGAGCTGTAGCACAGCATTGCCTTGCATGCCGTCAACCCAGGTACGATTCCTGGCATCCCATATGGTCCCCCAAGTTCCTCCAGGAGTAATTCCTGAGCAGAGAGCCTGGAGTAACCCCAGAGCATCACTGGGTGTGACCCAAAAAGCAAAAAAAAACAATTGTGACCCTTAGTGAACACACACATGAGCACTAGAGCACAGAATGTATGAGGACACCATAACCAAACACCACAGTCAAGCACTTTTTTAAATTATACCACTGTGAGATATGCAATTACAAAGATGTTCATGTTTGGGTTTCAGTGATCCATCCTTCCACCAGTGCCCATTTCCCACCACCAATGTCCCCTGATTCCCTCCTCCCTCCCTCAGTCTGCCCCTATGGCAGGCACTTTGCCTTTCCTCTCTCTCTCTCTCTCTCTCTCTCTCTCTCTCTCCTCATACACATTGTGGCTTGTGGTTATCATGTATATCCCTTTGCCTACATTCAGTCCTTAGTTCTAGGCTAGTCTTACCATTTCCAACAATTATTAGCACACTGGTCCCTTCTCTGTCTTACCTAACCTCTGACACCCACACACTTGCAGTATATTCCACCCACTGACAAGATCTCCTGATCCATGTTTTGCCTGACCTTGGATAATGGAACCATATTTTTTATATACCGCAAATGAATTCATTCATTCTATATCTGTCCTTTACCCTCTGGCTAATTTCACTCAACATGATCCTCTCCATGTCCATCCATTTATAGGAAAATTTTATAACTTCATTTTTCCTAACAGCTGCATAGTATTCCATTTTGTAGATGTGTCATAGTTTCTTTATCCAGTGGTCTGTTCTTGGGCACTCTGGTTTTCACAGATTCTGGCTATTGTGAATAGTACTGCTATGAACATAGAAGTGCAGATGGTGTTTCTGCTGGCCTCTTGAGGGTACATTCCCAGAGTCATATTTCTGGGTCAAATGGGAGCTCAATCTCTAGTTTTTAGAGGAATGTCCATATTGTTTTCCAAAAGGCTGTACCAGTAGACATTTCCACCAACAATGGATGAGAGTCCCCTTTCTCCCATCATCCACACCAGCACTTGTTGTTCTTGCTCTTTTGGATATGTGCCAGTCTCTGTGGTGTGAAATGATATCTCATTGTTGTTTAGATTTGCATCTCCCTGATGATTAGTGATGATGAACATTCTTTTATATGCCTTTTGGCCATTTGAATTTCTTTTTTTTTTTTTTTTTTTGCTTTTTTGGGTCACACCCGGCGATGCTCAGGGGTTTCTCCTGGCTCTGCACTCAGGAATTACTCCTGGCGGTGCTCGGGGGACCATATGGGATGCCGGGATTGAACCCCGGGCTGGCATGGGCCGGCCACGTGCAAGGCAAACGCCCTACCCCCTGGGCTATCTCTCCGGCCCTGAATTTCTTCTTTGACAATGTTTCTCTTGATTTCTTCTCCCCATTTTTTGATGGGGGGGTTGGTTTTTCTTCTTTAAAGTTCTACCAGTGCCTCATATATCCTGGACATTAACTCCTTGTCAGATGGGTATTGGGTGAATATTCTTTCCCACTCTGTGGGCTGTCTTTATATCTTGGTCACCATTTCTTTTGAGGTGCAGAAGCTTTTCAGTTTCATGTAGTACCATATGTTTATCTTTGCTTCCAATAGCATTGTTAGTGGTGTTTCATCTTTGAAGATGCCTTTAGCGTCAATGTTGTGGAGGAATTTTCCTATGTTTTCTTCAATGTAATTTATGGATTCAGGTCTGATATTGAGATCTTTAATCCATTTTGATCTGACTTTTGTGCACGGTGTTAGACAGAGGTCTAAGTTCATGCTTTTACACGTAGCTGTCCAGTTTTCCCAGCACCACTTGGTGAAGAGGTTTTCCTTTCTCCATTTCATATTTTTTGCTCCTTTATCAAAGATTAAATGATCATGTATTTGAGGATATGTGTCAGGATACTCAACTCTATTCCATAGGTCCACAGGTCTGTTTTTACTCCTATACCAAGGCATGTATTTATTTACTGGACATTGTGATAAAAACAACAACATCAATGAAAGGAAAGGGAAGAAAAACAAGAGTCCTATAAATAGTTACTGATTTTAATTGAATCTTTATTTAGGAATACTTGGGAAATAAGCAAGTGAGATCACACTGAACCATACTTCAGAATTAAAAAAAATCATGAAACATTCATATATTCCTTCATTTAGTCATTTCTTTCTTTTTTTTTTATTTTTGAGTTACACCCGGCGATCCTCAGGGGTTACTCCTGGCTCTGCACTCAGGCATTACTCCTGATGATGCTCGGGGGACCATATGGGATGCTGGGGATCGAACCCAGGCGGCATGGGCCTGCCATGTGCAAGGCAAATGCCCTACCCGCTGGGCTATCTCTCCGGCCCCATTTAGTCATTTCTTAATTTAATGACACTTTGTGAAGGGCTAACTGTATTTCAGGCTTTCTTCATGTGTCAGGATTGTAAGATGTATAGTAGGTCAGTCCCCCTTTCCTTACTAAGTTCACATGAACCAGGATTTTTGTAAGCGATAGTAAAAGTGCTAAGGAAGGTATAAATAAAGTCAAGCATCTAACCCTGTGGGTCAAGATCAGATTTGCATTTTATTTTATCTTATTTTATTTTATTTTTGCTTTTTGGGTCACACCCAGAAGTGCTCAGGGGTTTCTCCTGGCTCTGCACTCAGGAATTACTCCTGGCGTTGCTCGGGGACCATATGGGATGCCGGGGATCGAACCCAGGCCGGCAAGGGCCGGCCGCGTGCAAGGCAAATGCCCTACCCGCTGGGCTATCGCTCCAGCCCCAGATTTGCGTTTTAGAAATGTGATTTTATACCCTTAAAACATTATGATTTGAATATAAGGACTGGGTAAGCATAAATTCTGTATGTTGAAGCATAGGTTGGAAGGTCTCTTCCTTCAGATCATTAATACAAGCATGAAGAAGAGAGCCCTGAAAAGAAAACACCAGAAGAAAAAAAAACCAGAGTTTTATATACAACTAAAACTTTTTGTTGATGACTGCATTGCTCCTGTCTATTCCAGCGTAAATGACTCCATTTTCCTGAGTCTATCTCAGAGAGCAGCGGCCAAGGTTGCTATTTCCTTTCATTGTCAGACACCTTACATCAATGAAGTGTATTTCCCCAAGGAGGCTTTTTCCAGTCAGAGAAAGAGAAACTCCACCTTTCATCCCCATCACATGCTGAGCTGGAATTGGGTCTTCAGGGGTTGATGCTAAGGAATGGGAACACACATGTGCCAGGATCAGGGTGACAGTGTCTGCAGAGGCTCCCGGAAATGAAAGTGGGAATTGGGATGTCCCTTACCAACCCCGGCTTCAATCTTCCAGTTCCAGAGAGGTTTCCATTGTATGTATTTTTTGTAGCATGTTGAACTATTCGGATTCAAATATTATGATAAGGTAACAACCAGATGGGCTGAAGGACTATGAGGAAGCAGAAGGCACTGGAGTACTTCCTGCAGAGAAAGGAATGTTTTCATTTCTAAAACCCTCATTTCCTTTTCTGGCTGTAGTCCAGAGACTCAGACAAGGGCTGTGGAAATGACTAATGTGCTTCCCTTAATGCACCCACTAGCAAGAAGTCATGTCATTTCTGCATCAGCATCATAAAGCCACTTACATGACTGTCAAGAAATGGCATGGGTTTTTTTTCAGTACATAACTATCCCCTGGTCTATGAAAACTTTTAGGCATGTTTATAGGAGTCTTCTATTGCCTGAATGTTTGTGGGGAGATTAGACCTACCCCAAAATCTATGAGAGAGCCCACTCTAGGTGATCCTTCAGGGTCTTCTGCTCTCAGGTAGCTGCCTCTGTGATAGGGTTGGGTACTTCAGTCACTCTGGTCAGTGCATAAGGACACTTGCCTTTCCCACAGGTGTCACCTGGGCTCTGCTGGCTGTATACAGATCCTTTCAATGTGCCAATAGACAGCAATTATTTCATTTGGCAAGACATTGCTTCCCTGCAGTTTTACACTGGATATTGAGGTTTCCTGTGCTCAGCAAAGTGGTCTTCTTTTCAATGTAGAAGGAGGTTACTTATGATTCCACACATTCATTCTTTCAAGGTAAACCCACCTCAGCTCAGTGGTATGGACAGGAGTTAGGACTAACCTCAAAACCAAATCTTTCTTGCTCCTCCTCCTAGTTGAGTGTCACTTTTTTATTGCCCAAGACATTCAGTACCTCTTTTTAAAATTTTATTATTAAAATGCTCCCTAGCCTCTTGGATCTTAGTCTGGATTATTTATTTATTTTTCACCACTTTTTTATGTTGTCATCGCTCTGGAGGTTTATGACCTAAAATCTGAAAGCTAAATCTCTGGTTCAAAACCCTTTGCCTTGGACATCATATGAAGTTGCTTCTGATTCAACCAGTGAAGACAACAGAGAAAAACTCAGAAGTGGGAGCAAAGAGGGTACAGCATGGACACTGTTGTTCTGGTCGTTGCTTATAGGAAACAGTGTGAGCCATGTTGGGAACTGCCGCTGGGGTCCCCAACAGTGCCAGGAAGCGAGTTCCCTTCTACCTCCAAAGCCAGCGGGAATGGATGAAGACTCAGGAATCCGTTGTAGTTTTAAAGGCTTTACTTATCACAGGTTCAGGCATACAAATCAGCAATAGGAAAAACCGGTGCTTAGGATTACCAGCTAGAACCCCAGCCACGTATAGGCCAAGATGGCGGCCACCACGTGCTAAGGCCCTGTAAAGAGGAGACAAAGACAAGACTCCCAAGAAGAATGTAAGCCCCACAAAGAGAGAGAGAGAGAGAGAGAGAGAGAGAGAGAGAGAGAGAGAGAGAGGAAGCAGGTGGTTTTATACCCCTGCAACTCAGACCTCCCACTATTATGGGAAGCAGGAAGGGTCAAATGCCCTTAGATAATTTCTCCCAGCACCTCACCTAGGCCCTATTATATGCTAATGTTTTGAGCCAAGATCTGCCTGGAAATGCCTTTATAGGGTAGAGAAGGGGATTTCTGAGATGGCATGTCTCTGTACCAAAGTCTAATACTAATGCCAGTTAAATATTTCTCCAAGCCTTCACAAGAGTCTCGTCTACTTCACAGTAGTTTTGTATTTTAGTTGCCTTTGAGTTATCAGGGAGCCATGCTTGCTTGCTTGGAGGCAAACAGCATTTCTCTCTGGTCTAATTACTTAGAGATCCAACGTGGCCAGGCAGGCAAATATGCTGGTAAGATCTAGCTAGTCCCACGATGATTGTGGTAGCATGAGAGAATATTTATACCAGCCAGTACAAAATACATGGTCAGATAACCTGCCACATTTAGACTACCACCTTATCTACGAAGTGACCTGCAGGAGGCAATCCAGGGCAGATGCAAAGGCTCTTAGAGGAGTCCTGCAACAGGCCATGTAGTTGGACTTGGTATTAGAAGGGCAGGAGTCGGTGGTGTGACTAGAGAGGTCAGGGCAGGCCTCCACTGGCAGTTGCTTCAGAACATCATGTGTCTCCCCATGGTTTGCAGCTAAGATGAAGGTCTCCTAGCAGTAGCTATATACCCAGCAACAGGCCTGCATGGACCAAGTTTCTGCCACATATTTAATAACTGTGGTATGCTCTGGGAAAAGGAGGCACTGTCCCTCTGGCAGGGAGCCTCAGCCCCAACATTCATCATGCCTAGCAGGAGCTTCATATGCAAGGGTGACCTTTATAGCCACATTACTGCTAGGGCAGGGAATGCTGCTTTCTTGGAGATCAAGAGGCTCCAAGCTCCTTCTGGGCCTTAGAGAACTTAGAAAAGTCCAGTCCTGACTGTTGGGGATCCTCAACTCTTTTTTTTGTTTTTTTTTTTTTTTTTGGGTCACACCCGGCAATGCTCAGGGTTTCTCCTGGCTCTGCACTCAGGAATTACTCCTGGCGGTGCTCTAGGGACTATATGGGATGTCAGGGATCGAACTCAGGTCGGCATGGGCCAGCCGCTTTCAAGGCAAACACCCTAACCGCTGGGCTATCGCTCCAGCCCCAGGGGATCCTCAACTCTTGGATCTCTATATTGCCACCTGTCAAGGAAGCCGTAATATCAACACTTGACTATGGAGCCCAAGCAGAACCAGTTGCCCCTAGAGCATAGCTGTCTTGGGGGAATGAAGACTTAAGAGGTTTCAGAAAAATGACCCCTACCTGGCCCAATCAGCAGGTTCTTTCCTGACCAGGCCCTTCAAAAGCTTGGACACTATGATCCCAACAGCCCCACTCCAGCCTAGGTTCCTGTCACGTCTCCCTGACTGAAACTATTCCCATGCCAATACAGGCCTAGAGCTACTGTTCCTTTCCTCTTTTTATACCACATGAAATGGTAGCAACCACCAGAGAGTCAGTGTAGTCATCCATGCCAGTGTTTATGCTCTCGGTCCCTCACCCCTCCCTGGTCAATATCTCTAAGCACCATCTGTTCTTTCTTGGGGTTAAGTCTGGTTAAAAAATTGCAGGTCTGTGTCTGATCAGCTCAGTGAAAAATTGCAGGATTGTGTGTCTGACCAGTTCAGTAAGCATGCATGCTACTTCCAACATCTGGGAGCACTTCCATTTTTACAGCAAGAAAAAACTAAACAAAATGGAAGCTAGTAATTTTTCTTGAACCAATAAGAGAATTTAGGTTACAGAGAGATCTATTCTGATTTACCTCCAAACTTGGAGAGGTAGGGGAGTCTAGGCAGACACAGCAAGAACTGCTAGACAGAAGCTGAAGTCAATGAAGTCCTGAAGGCAATGAAGAATGGAAATATAAACAGTAATGTCAACAGCTTTCTGGAAGCTGACTGTGGACTAGAATGAAAGTGAAAAACACCTGGGACTTTATATGATAGAAGACTCTATGTTTCATGGATTGTATCTCCAGAACGACCCTTCACACCCCAATTCCCAGGTTCTCATGGTGGAGACCCAGGAAAGCACCCCTCAATTTCTCTGGCAGGACTAAAGGAAGAAAAAAAATTATGAATATGTCAAAAATATTTTCACTATAAAAACATAATCTCTGGGGAAATATTTTACCAGAACCTTAGCCCACTGGAAGAGATGGCACTTCTTCTATTCCATTACCTTAAGACTTCTGGCCTCGGCCGGAGCGATAGTCCAGTGAGTAGGGCATTTTCCTTGCATGCGGCCGACCCATCCCCAGCATCCCATATGGTCCCCTGAGCACCACCAGGAGTAATTCCTGAGTGCAGAGCCAGGAGTAACCCTGAGCATTGCCAGGTATGACCAAAAAGAAAAAAAGACTTCTGGCCTCATCTAACAGTGGATTAGGGAAACTGAAAAATGCTTGTCAAGATCATAACTCAAATGCATAGACCCACTAAAAGAAATATTAAATCTAAAGACTGCAAATGTTTTCCTGGAGCTGTAAAGATAATACAAGAGATAAAGACATTTGTTTTGCATGTGATTGGGTTGGTCAGGAAACTGGTTCAAATTGCTGGCACCACGTACCACGAACTGAGTACTTCCTGGATCATTCCTGAGAATAGAGCTAGGAATAACCCCTGTGCACATCTGGTGTGATGCCTCCAAATGTTTCTCTTCTTCTACACTTTACCACCATGGCAACAGGGCCCTGGCTTACAGCTGCAAGCTGTAGACTCTGGAGGAAGAGTAGTTAGGAAACATAATGTCAAAAGGGAGATGTGTAAAAAAAAATTGAAGTATCTGGCTCTGACAGTAGTAGTGGATATGGAAATTGCAACATCCTGTATGTCTGAAATACTAACAGGACTGTAATTTGGAATGCTTAAATTTTAAAAAAGGAGGGAAAGACTTCCAACATGGAAGTTTATGTCAAACAAAAAATATCCTGCAAAATAGGAGAAATAAAAGCTCTATCAGACAAACAAAATTTAAAGTAAACCATAACAAACTTGTTCTCTAAGAAATGATAAAAGACTTTCCTTGGGGAAAAGTAAATGACATTATCCTGAAATTTAAATATTCAGAAATAAAAGCTTTAAAAAAGGAGTAAATGAAGGCAAAATAAAATCTCTAGTGCTCATTATTTATAATTGATCTGAAAGAAGACTGTCAAGTCATAATAGTAACAATATTTGGGATTACTACATCACACAAATAAGTGAAATATATGACAACAATGTCACAAGGGTCAGAGAAAGAAATTAGGACTATTTTATTATTTATTCTTTTGTGACAGATTAGGCAGCATAGTTTTGTTTGAAAGTAGACTTTTAGATTATTTTAAAATGCATACTTTGAACATAACATCAACATAACAGCCTTTCTGGAAAACAATATGGACATTCCTCCAAAGACTAGAAATTGAACTCCCATTTGACCCAGCCATATCACTCCTGGGAATCTACTCTGGGAGGCCAAAAATAAGCAGTGGAAACACTATCCCTACTTTTATTAAGTTCATAGCAGCATTATTCACAATAGCCAGAATCTGGAAGCAACCAGAGTGCCCGAGAATCGATGACTGGATAAAGAAGCTTTGGTACATCTATACAATGGAATACTATGCAGCTGCTAGGAAAAATGAAGTTATGAAATTTGCCTATAAATGGATGGACATGGTGAAGATCACGTTGAGTGAAATTAGTCAAAAGGAAAGAGACAGATATAGGATGACTGCATTTATTTGCATGACATAAATATATATGTATATATTTTGATACCACTATCCAAGGTCAAGTGAAACATGTATCAGGAGGTCTTGTCAAAGGTGAAAATTATCACAAATGTGTGGGAGTCAGAGGTTAGGTAAGACAGAAAATGGAACAGTGTGCTAACAATTGTCGAAAATACTAATACCAACCTAGAACTGAGCATTAAATACAGGCAAAAAGATACACATGACAACCCTTTAATGTATGTTCTGTAATCCACAATCTGGAAAGGAAGGAAAAGAGAAAGACATAGAGAGAAAGGGAAAGAAATAAAGAACCTGCCATGGAGGCGGGCTAGGGGAGGGGGAAGGGAACCGGGGACATTGGTGGTGGGAGATGGGCACTAGTGGAGGGATGGGTGCTGGAACACTGTATGACCAATACCCAAATATGAACATCTTTGTAATTGTATATCTCACGGTGGTATAATAAAATACTTATTTAAAAAAATGTATACTTTGTGTACGTAGTGTAACCCACAATGTGTGGGAGAAGGAGGAGAGAGAGAGGGGAGAGAGAGAGGAGATAAAGAACCTGCCATTTAGGCAGGATGTGGGAGGGGGGAATTGGGGACATGGGTGGTGGTTGAGGGGCACTGGTGGAGGCGGGGTGCTGGAACACTGTGTGACCGAAACCCCAAGCGTGAACAACGTTGTAATTGTATATCTCACGGTGGTATAATAAAATGTTAAATAAATAAATAAATAAAAATACCAAAAAATGTATACTTTGAACATAAAATCAGCATAACAGTAATAAATAAGACACATATAATATATATATTTTATAAGTTATATAATATATCTGATTTTTCGATGCATCAGATACATTATATAACTTATAAAATATGTATATATATTATATGTGTCTTATTTATTACTGTTATGTTGATTTTATGTTCAAAGTATACACTTTTAAATAAGTATTTTATTATACCACGGTGAGATATATAATTACAAAGATGTTCATATTTGGGTATTGGTCATACAGTGTTCCAGCACCCATCCCTCCACTAGTGCCCATCTCCCACCACCAATGTCCCGGTTCCCTTCCCCCTCCCCAGCCCGCCTCCATGGCAGGTTTCTTTCGAAAATCAGATGGGCTGGACATGTAATGCGATTTGGAGACAACTGCTGGACTAGAGCCATTACCGACTGGATCCCACGGGATGTCAAAAGATCACGTGGCCGCCCACCTACAAGATGGTCAGACTTCCTTGTGAAGACCCTGAAGGAACGGTTCGAGGCTCTTCATATTTCTGAATCAACCAGATGCCATTGGGCTACATTGGCACGTGATAGGGTCCAATGGAAATGTTACTGGTGCCCGCTCGAGCAAATCGATGAATAACGGGATTCAAGTGAGGCTCTGTGGGAGGGAGAACTGGCTGAGAGGAGGGATGGGTCTTACACTGTCACTGTTGGGGTGTTTCTAAGATGTAAGGGAAATTAAACAGGAAAAATTTTTTTTTTCTCCTAGAGGAAAAGTTTAAACTTAGGGGTGCCCTAAGTTGGGATTTTTACTGCAGCTTACACTGCCACAGTTTCTTTTTATAGACTGAAATTACTATGGGAAATACGTAATTTTTGCCCCACTGGAGAATTTTGCTTTGGTTAAAATATGTGGGCAACATACCTATCTATGTTTTGAGTCTCTTAAGAGAATCTTTATTCAGTCTTCACTCCATCCTACATCTCAGAGAAGTTGATTTTCCATTTGCAGGGCTACAGTTCATCTTGCAAGGAATTGGTAATTAAAATTGCTGAAGTGCTGAAAAAAAAACATTTTAAGTAGAACAAAATGTCTAGCATGTGTCTGGCACATGGTGCACTCAATCTTAGTTTCTTATCCTCACCTAACATATGTAAAGGAAAATAACTAGATCATGTGGCAACAATATATTTCAGATTTTCTGGGACAGTCGCAATTTAAATAATTTTTTCCTTTTCAAAAAACAACTTTTTAGATGCAAAACTTATATTGTGGGCTTGCACACCCAGTGGTGTTAGGGGCTTACTCTTGGCTAAGCACTCAGGGAATCACTCCTGCCATTCTTGGGGACCATATGGGACGCTAGGAATTGAACCCATGTGTCAGCTACATGCGAGACAAGTGCCCTGCCCACTGTACAATCACTCCACGCTCCCCCTGCGATTTTATTTTTTGTAGTGACTCAGGCCTGAAGCTCCACTGCGTGGGCAGGCAATACAGTGCTTGAGCCTTGCAGTGCTGGAGGCCACCAGGGCTATTCCAGCAGTGTTTGGGGTGCCATGCAGTGCCAGAGATGAGTCAACACCTCACAACTGCTAGGCTGTACTCTACTTCTTGAGCTATCTGGTTAATGGGGGGATGAATCTAAGGGGTTGCTTCCAGCAATGCTCAGCAGACCATATAGTGCTAGAATTAAGTCTGGGCCTCCTACATATATGCAGTCCAGTACATTGAGCTATTTTGAAAGGAATGTTTGTTAAAGCATGTAGCTTGAAGAATTCTAAAGTGACGTCAGCTGGAGATTAATCTCACCTGGAATTGTGGAGCGGCTAGTAGAAGTTCAGGAGTTGAGGTGTGGTACTATTACATAATAATAGTGAATACCATTATTATGTATACATAATACATACCATTATTATGTATACATACATAATAATGGTATGTATACATACATAATAATGGTATTATGAACTGGTGATACATACCATTATCAGTTCACTAGATATTTTAACACTGTTCTGCTCCTTTGGTAACTGGTTCTACTGTTGAAGTCAAAGAGTTTGTTTTGGTATGGCTTTTGTATTTTCCTTTGCTTTGCTCTTTTATATCCCACATATGAGTGAAGTCATTCAGAAATTGTCTTCCTCCTTCTGACTTGTTTTGCTTGCACGATGCTCTCCAGTTCCCTCCATACCCTCACAAGTGCCAGGATTTCCTTTTTCTTAAAATTGGGTTATATTTCATTGCACATATACTAGATCTTTTTTTAACCATCTACTACTGGGATTGTTTCCATATCTTGGCTATTATAAAGTTGCCAAGAAGATATGTGTGGGTATGTATTTTTTGTGTGTTGGTGTGTGTATGTGTGTTACTAGGGATTGGACCCACAGCTTCACTCATGTGAGAGACATTATTATACATCTTGGACTTCTTCACTTGTCTTTTTGTATTGTTCAGACAGGGCGAAACTTAGCTTAGTTGCAGGGGGCCAGACAGCTTCATGCTCAGGTCTTGTATGTGGTGCTAGTGACCACCTGGACCACATAATGTACTTGGCATAAGAAAAAGAGCATGTAATGTGAGGGAACAAATTTGAGACTTCTATAAATTAGGCTTGCACTAGAGCCCTTTGAGATATCTCCCTGGACCTTCCTAGATCCTTTAGCTTAAAGTATGATTGAATTATTTTCATGTATATCAGCTTTTTGACAAATAGAATGTTTTTTATAGACACATTGGGCCAATCTGGTCTAATTTCTCATTTGAGAATTTTGTTTTTTTACTGGTTCTCTTCTGGTTGATAACCCCATTATATAAGTGAGGCACTTAATAGGCCCTAATATTATTGTATTTTTTAATGTCTCTTTTCAAATCTGTTTATGGTTTTGCATATTTTGGTGTCCTTCATTTAATACACATATATGAGTGAAAATTATGTCCTCTTGATGACATAGTCATTAATTATTAAGTCATTGATCATTATTAATCATTATCTTATCTTATACACATATGGCTACAATCGCCCTTTTTATATTTTCATTTATTTGTGACCCATTCCCAACTTTTCACTTTATTATTTTAATTTCCCTTTATTTGAACACCGTGATTTACAAAGTACAAAGTTTTTCACTGTACAGTTGTTACAAGCATTCATCATTCAACACTGACCCCATCACTAATTTGCCCCCACCACCAACAACAAAGACCTTCCTTTCCTACCTTCCACCCACCACCATGCCTGCTCTCCTAGCCAGCACTAATTGTATCGATTTTTGCAAATAGTAATGGTATTGATAAATTCATAAACTTTTCCTGGATTTTTACTTGCGAATTTGGTTCATCATTATTTCAGATTTTTTGCAACTACTGTTTGGAACAGTAGTTGAGCCTATTCTGAATAATCTAACTTATATTGCTTTGCTAGAGCAAATTTTCTTTTTTTTTTTTTTTTTTTTGGGTCACACCCGGCGATGCTCAGGGGTTACTCCTGGCTCTGCACTCAGGAATTACTCCTTGGCGGTGCTCGGGGACCATATGGGATGCTGGGGATGGAACCCGGGCAAGCATAGGTCAGCCGCCTGCAAGGCAAACGCCCTACACGCTGGGCTATCGCTCCGGCCCCCATTTTACTATGTTCTTACAGAGTAAAAATTGTGCCTACACGCTGGTTTTTTCTTCTTCTTCTTTTTTTTTTTTTTTGAGAATTCACAAGGCCACAGAGCAGCCACGGGTCAGTATCATGTCTGCAGTTTGTTGGTCTCTTGAAATTTCTAGCTCTGTATCCTAACCATGGCCGGAGTGAGGTTGCAATAGCCCAACTTTTTTACTTTAAATGTATATGAAAATTAAAAAAATGTATATGAAAATCAAATTTATCTACTAGAGACAGGATAATGTTGGGTTGTTTCTGTTTTATATGTTTAATTCAACAAGTCATCCTGGGATTTTTTTTTTAAATCAGTGCTCCTCACCCTTAATTTGTGCATAGTGCTAATTCTCTAAAGTCTGTTTCCTTTGTCTATAAATATTCCTTACTATATTTAGCAATTCATTATTCATATGTCTTCTTTCGTGATATCTGTCTTAGATAGCAAGTTCCTCTAGAATAGAGATTATGTTTTCTAGACACTGAAGCCATTTCTTTTTCTTAATATTTTATTATACCACTGTTAGATATACAATTATAAGATGTTCATGTTTGAATTTTGGTTCTACAGTGTTCCAGCACCCATCCCTCCACCCCTGCCCATCTCCTATCACCAATGTTCCACCTCCCTCCCCCTTCCCCCAGCCTGCCTCCATGGCAGGTTTTTTATCTCCTTTCTCTCTCTCTCTCTCTCTCTCTCTCTCTCTCTCTCTCTCTCTCTCTCTCTCTCTCTCTCCCCTTCTCTCTTCACTTTCTTACACATTGTAGATTGCAATATATTCTAGAACATGATTGGTTCCACTAGTTTGATGTACTGGGTCTGGACCACAAAAATGGTGACTGTTTTGGTGAGTGAGTCTCATCCAGCTGCTTCTGAGGCCCTACAGAGGTGATGGGCCCACTCCCAAAACCCATCTTGCCTCCTGGGAGCCTCATGGTCAGCTGAGCTAGGGGAGAGCTGAATGGTAGCACTCACCCATGCTTCTGAGTCTCTGCATCATGGTAGAGAGCCCTGAGGCAGTTTGTGGGTGGGGCCACCAGGCCTCTGGGACGGGGAATGGGGACCCCAGCTCCGTCTCCAGGAATACCCTGTGACTTCCGCCTCCGAGAGCTGCCTACCTGGGCTCGAACTCAGCTGCTCTGAGCTGGTCTTTTTTTTTTTTTTTTGCTTTGTGGGTCACACCAGCAATGCTCAGGGGTTACTCCTGGCTCTGCACTCAGGAATCACTCCTGGCAGTGCTCGGGACCATATGGGATGCCAAGCATCGAACCCTGGCCAGCATGGGCTTGCAGTGTGCAAAGCAAACGTCCTACCCACTGGGCTATCGTCTGAGCTGATCTTGAGATCAGCATCTCTTTGCGTGGGTTCTGATAAGCTGTGGGGTTCGGACCATGAAAATGGCAGCTATGATAGTGAGAGAGTCTCATCCGACTGTGAAACCATTTCATGAAAGAATCATTCAGATGTCTTTTTCTATCTTTTTATCTCACTTCGTTTGCTTTTCAGAAAATGCCCAAGTAACTTTGGGAGGTCGAAAAGTAAATGAGAAATATTGCCTAATGTTTGATTACTACATATGATCCACATTTCTTTTTTAATTTTTTTTTAGATTTAAGGCTCCATGATTTACAAAGCTGCTTATAATAGAGTTTCAGGCATACACTGTTATAATCCCACAGGTAGTGTGACCTTCCTTTTTATCAATGCCTGCAGGTTCTACCTCACCCTCTCCAGTTCTCTTTGAAGGCACATTTTTTTCCGATTTAATTTTATTTTACTATTTTTCCCCAAAATATTATTACACCACATTAGACATACAATTGAAAGATGCTCATGTAGAGTTCTAGTTCTACAGTGTTCCAACACCCATCCCTCCACCCAAACCCATCTCCCATCACCAATGACCCCACCTCCCTCCCCCTCCCACACCTCAACAATTTGGCGGGTTCTGTATGTCATTTCTCTCCTCTTTATCTCTCCCTCCCGCCAAACTTTCCTGCTCTTCGTGGAATGCAGTGCATTAAAAGACAACACTGTCTCCACTATTTTAATGAACCGCACGGCTGCTTGCGCGCCGCGACCTGGGCTCGAACTGGTTTTGCTCTGTTGATCTGGTTGTGAGGCAGTTTCCCAGCATCCGGACAGCAAAAATGGTGGCTAGTGTGATGGGCGAGTCTCATCCGGCTGCTTCCGGGACCCCCAGAGGCGACGGGCTCATCCCAAAACCCGTCTGCCCTCCTGGGGATCCCATATTCAGCTGGGCCCGGGCGAGCCGAGTTCCAGCCTCCCGAGCCGCTTGTGAGCCTCTTCATGCTATGACTGGCGGCCCGAGGGCAGCTCCTGGGCGGGGCCACCAGGCTCGACAAAATGGAGAGGGGAATGGCCGAACCCTGACTCCATCTGACGAATTCCCAGTGATTCCCGCTTCTGGGAGCCGCCTACCTGGGCTCGAACTGGTTTTGCTCTGTTGATCTGGTCGTGAGGCAGTTTCCCAGCGTCCGGACAGCGAAAATGGTGGCTAGTGTGATGGGCGAGTCTCATCCGGCTGCTTCCGCTTGTCTGGAAGGCACATTTTAAGTTTAGTTATTGTAGTTAGGGTTTCATTCTTGTAGTGTTGTTGGCTATGTGATTTAGACATATACATACATCTCACCTACTGCATGACCAGTGTGGTAGGGGGACCCTGTATCCTGCTCTTTTACCTTCCATCTACCTCTTCTTCCCCCCTCAAATTCTTTCTTTCCCTGTCCTTCTTATTTCTATAACCTAAGGACCAGGGTATTCTAGATATTTCACCTTCCATACCCTGTTCTATTATTTTATATGTTGCAAACAAGTGATATCATCAAGTATTTATCCTTCTTCGATTTATTTCACTTAACATGATATCCACCAGGTCACCCAAGTGAAGTAAAATTGTTTTCATCATTTCTTATAGCTGCATAGTATTCCATTGTGTGTATATACTACATCTTCATTACGCACCCACCTCTCTTTGGACACCTAGTTTGATCCCATATCCTAGCTATTTTGCTAAGTGTTTCAATGAATAATGCTGTGTATATGTCCTATTGTATGAATGTTTTGCCCACAATAATGGGCATTATGGCAGCTCTATTTATTTGGCAGCATCCCTGTGCTGTTTTCTATAGGGGTTGAAATAGGCAACATTTCTTCCAGAAGCGGATGAGTGTCTCCTTATCACCACATTCTCAAATCTTGCTTCTAGTATTCTTTATATATTCAATACTTACTGGTATTGAGAGACACTCTGAGAGGACAGCTTCTCAGAGCCTCTCAGAGCCTTGAAGAAGTCAGAGGAACTCCTGCACCATGACAGCAGCCATTTTCAATGTCTGGATTCCACAGCTTGTCAGAGCTCCACCGAAGAGAGAAGCCAGTCTCAAGTCCAGCTCGTCAGAACCCCACCCTAGAGAGAAGCCTATTTCACAGACACAGATGGAGCTGCTACTGGCTCTCCCAGTTTCCACATAGTCACAGTACATCAGTAAATGCAAAATCCTTGAGTGCCTGCACAGCAGAGGCTGGCAAGATACCTGTGTAGTATTTGATATGCCAAACCAGTAATAATAATAGACCTCATTCCCATGACCTGAAGGAATGGTTTGAGGATCTTTTTTGTTCCTGGAGCGAGCAGATACCCTTGGGTTACATTAGCATGTGACAGGATGTATGGATATGTTACTGGCACCCACTCAAGCAAATTGATGAGCAACAGGAAGCCAAGTGATACAAGTGAAGTGATACTGGTGTGAAATGATATCTCATTGTCATTTTTATTTAAATTTCCCTGATAATAAATGATATCACTTTTCATCTATTTTCTTCAAAGAATTGACTTCATTTTCTCTCCCCATTTTTTGATATGATTTTAGGATTTTTTTTGCTGTTGATCATTTTGAGTGATTTATACATCTTGAATATTAATACTTTATCTGATGTGTTGAGGGAAAATATTCTCTCCAAGTATGTTGGCCCCTTAATTCTTTTCCCATGCAAAACCTCTCTAATTTGAAATAGTCCCATTTGCTTGTTTTTATTTATGCTAACTTTGCCATTGAATTCATATCATTGAAAGACCTTTAAGATCAAAATATTGGGGAATTTTGTCTATATTTTTCTTGTATATGGTCTGATCTCAGGATTATGATCTAATCTCAATGTCTTTAATTCATTTGAATTGACTTGTGTAAAGTATGAAATATGGATCCTGTTTCATTTTGTTTACATGCTGTTATACAATTTTCCCAGTATCTTTTGTTAAAGAGACCATTCTTACGCCATTTCACATAACAAATTCTTCTGTCAAAAATTAGATCTGGGATCTTAGATTTGGGGTTTTGTATTTGAGTATTGATTCTAATCCTTTGGCCAGAGTATCTGTACTTATTCAGGTACCATGTTATTTTGGCTTTACAGAATAGTTTCAGGTAAGGTATAAGATACCTCCAAATTTCTTATTTCTCAATAGGGCTTTGGTTATTCTGTTTGCTTAATGATTGCATATTATCTAATTCTTTAAAGAATGAGACTGGAATTTTGTTGGGGATTAAATTGACTCTATATACTAATTTAGGTAGGCTGGGAGCCAAAGAGATAGTATAGAAAGTAGAGTGCTTGCCTTGAACACAGCTGACCCAGGTTAATTTCAAACCATATGGTTCATTGAGCCAGAAGTGATCACTGAATTCTGAACAGTCCCTGATGATATTGATTTTTCCCATCTATGAACATAAAAAATATGTTCTTTACTAAGGTCTTTATATTTTTCAAAAGTTACTTACAGTTTGCAAGGTATAGGCCTCTTGTTAGATTTGGGGAAACGCTGGGCACCCTGCACAAAATTCAGAAACAGGGTCAGGGATCCCTTTCTGCCCCAGGGGATCGGCAGCCGGTGACAGAGAAAGACATGAGAATCCAGCAAAGTTTCAAAATGCTTTACTTGCACAGGTTCTGGCATACAAATCAGCAATAGGAAAACCCGAACTTAGGTTTCCCTGCTGGGCTCCAGCCATGTGTAGGCCAAGATGGCTGCCACAACCTGTTAAGGTCCCGCAGAGAGGAGACAGAAAAGAGGTTAGAAAGAGAGTGCCACAAAAAGGAAACAGAAAGAAAGCAGGCTACAGTTTTTATATCCCTGCAATACAGACCACCCACTCCAGCGGAAAGCAGTCAGGTCATATCTCCTCAGATAATTTCTCCCAGGACCTCACCTAGGTCTAGATGTTAATGTTGTAGAGCCAATATCTGCCTTGGAAGTGCCCCTGCAGGGTAGAGTGGAGGAGGGGCTTCTGAGAGGAACTGTATCTCGGAATACAAAGGCATGCATCTGTACCAAAGAATATTCTATAGTCAGTTACATATTTCTCCAAGCCTTCACAAGAGTCTCATCTTTACTTTGTCTGTATATTAGCCTTAGACTTATCAGAGAGCCATGCTTGCTTTCTTGAAGGCAAACAGCATTTCTCTCTGGTCTAATTACTTAGAGATCCAACATGGCCAGGCAAATATACTGGTAAGATCTAGCTGGTCCCACAATGATTGTGGCAGCACGAGAGAATATTTATACCAGCCAGTATAGAATACAAGGTAAGATGAACTGCCACATTCAAACTGTCCTCCTATCTACAAAGTGACCTGCAGGAGACAACCTCAGGCCAGATGCAGAGACTCTGGGCATCAGTGTACTGCAACATTGGATAACCCACTCTAGGTGACAGTTAAGAAAACTTAAAAAAAAAAAAACAGAAGACCAGGATTCTGAGCTTGACTGGACAGCCCTAGGGGAGAATCTGGGGAGGAGGCGCAGTTGGAGAACTGTTGGGAGAGAGAGAGAGAGAGAGAGAGAGAGAGAGAGAGAGAGAGAGAGAGAGGGTCTGCTTGCTGGAAACCTGCTAGGGGAGAGAGACAGGAGACCAACTGGAGTAAGGAGAGAGTGGAGGTGTGTTGGAGAAGCTGCAGAGAGAGATAGAATCGGCCTTCTGGAGATAGAGATAGAGTCAGCCTGCTGGAGAAAGACCGAGTGGGTCTGCTAGAGAGAGAGAGAGAGAGAGAGAGAGAGAGAGAGATGGAGAACCTTCTAGGAGAGAGGGTCTACTGGAGAAACTGCTGGGAGAGAGATTCCTAACACAAGGTGGAGTGAGGGGTGAGAGAAGACAGATTAAAGGGAGACTTTCAAGAGTCTGTGGTCTTGGGGCTGGAGCAATAGTACAGCAGGTAGGGCACTTGCCTAGCAAGCAGCAAATTCAGGTTCTATCTCCGTCATCCCATATGGTCCCATGAGCACTGCCAGGAGTAATTCCTAAGTGCAGAACCAGGAGTAACCCAAGTTTTGCCAGGTGTGACCCAAAAAGCAAAACAAAAAATAGACTGTCTTGTTCATTTATCCATCAATTGAGGGGAACCGTCTTAGACCCTGGATACAGTCAGGGGTTTAGCCAAATGCCAATATTGTTGGGGACCCTGATGAGCTCTGACATGTGGCACCTGAACAGGCCCGAACAAGTGAATTATCATTATCTGGCACCCAAACAACAGGGCTCTGAACAGTAAGTAGACAAAATGATTCCCTTATGGAGCACCAGCATGTTAGCCACTTAATTGGGATGGGAAACGTTGCACCCTCTATAGTAACAGCAACATATACAGCCTGTGTGTAATATCTTCTGGGAGGCTTCATGCTGCTGTGGCACATATATTTACACACATCCCTTCTTAAAATGTGTGCCATGCTATCTAAAGTGTCCCAAGAAGGGAAAGATGTGTACCTGGTAGTAACACACCTTCAATTCAAAGGTCTTCCCAAGGTCAGTAATACCAAATCAGAGAACCCCTCACCAACTGAATCTTAATATATCAGATGAGTAAAACACACAGGATGAACTAGGTGCTATTTCAGATTCAGAGTCTTAAAATGACTTAATACAAATACCCTCCTTCCACCACCTTGCTCATGTTAAGGAAACCACCCAGATCTCATTAGCCTAGTCGTTCCTTTCCCACCCGTCTGGAGGAGAATCATACTCTATCATATAAAGGTCTGAAAATGGGCTCACTTAGCCAATTTTAAAAGGCTTGTGCTTTATATGGTCCAACATTCCATTACTGTTATAAGTACCACTCTGGCTGGAGTGAGAATGCGCTTTGCACTTCTCAGGATATTCATGTGGTGGCAAACCTGCCTAAGCCCTTCTCCAATACCTACAATGGAAAATGTGGTATTGTGATGAGGCTAAGAAAAACTCCACACCCTACGTCATTCTGGGATGAAATTTTTGGGGATTTGATTAACTTATGAAATGATTGGTGAAGAGAATGGCAGGACAAAAGAAAACAAGCTACCTTGCCCGAGGCTATCTTATTTCATGTCTGTGGGCATGTGGGCATTGTGGGAAAAAATTGAAGCTGATTCTGAATTTATGGTAGCTATACTAAGATCTTTCAGGGAATTACAGAGTCATATGCAGAATTTCTAAGATAATTAACAGATGCCATTCACAAGCAAACGAAAGGTAAGGAAACACGACAATATTTATCGAGGTAATTGGCATTTGAGAATGCCAATGGGAATAGTCAGATAATCTTGCCCCCTATTAGAGAGAGAGAGAACATCATGGGACACCTGAAAGCGTGTAGAAATGTTGGCTAAGCACAACACCAAGCATATGTTATGTTATTGAGGCCTATGCCCAAGATGTGGTGAAGAAAATCACTGGGCAAGAGATTGCCATTCATGTCAGAATCCTGCCACAAGAACCTGGAGGAGGGGCCAGCCTCAGAGCTCACAAGCTAATATCAGATGCTTTAACTGTGACAACATCAGACATTTCTAAAAAGAGAGCTGGACTAATCCTGGCCCTGCCCTCTCAGGAGAGGATGGATCCACTAATCCTTTTTCAGGAAACTGGACATGGGGCCAACTCCAGGCCCTGAAAGATCAGGAGATAATTCCACCTTTCCAACCAGCACTCTGCCCTCCCAATCTGAACCTGCAGACCCACAATCAGTAGATTCAGTACAACCTGCTACTGCAGGGATTGCTGCTTTGGATATCCCCTGCCCTGAAACAACGGTGTACTCAGTGCATAATTCCTCCTCCAGCCCACTCTCAGTCTCCTAATTCAGAGGCCACACCTTTTGTATTGGGGCCACTGCCCAATTAAAACCAGAAAACAGAAAAGGGGATATGCCCCCACTTGACTTTGACTTCTTAAGAATCTTACATAGTTGCTGAGCGACACTTTCAAGAAAGTACACAGGCTCAGAAAAGTTAATTCACCTATCTGGGTGAAAATGATAAAGAATGAATAGTGGATAACTTCCTCATCCAAGGACTCTGGATGAGACAGCATCCCTAACTCTGGATCGTCGACATAGGTCAGAACTCCATATTCCTTCTCTCACTTGAGTGAGGTATGATATTCCAAGCATAGCTCTTTTGATTCCTCTTTGGGAGACCCAAATAGCATTCTCATCCCGCTTTCATAGGGCCCAGGTCTCCGAGGTGTATGTTAATGCAGGGAGAATGGTGGAATCGAAGAGATGTGACCGGGGCGGAGGTTCTTTGTCCTTTAGCTATTTCTTCGATGCTCCTGAAGGCATTCCATGCCGCTCTCTTCCTCCTGCGCAGCTCAGGTTTTAGGTCATTCATCAATCTTAAACAACTGTGCTGTGAACAATTTTGTAAATCATGTGTTTAAAATCCCTTTCAAGACTAAAAAAGAAGTCATTGATGATGATGTTAAGAAATCGTCTACAGAGTGGCAGGGGAATTGGGGATATTGATTGAGAGAAGTATGTGCTGGTGAAAGATTGGTGTTTGTATACTGTATGCCTGAAACTCAAGTATGAATAACTTTGTGATTCATGTGACTCAACTTTTTAAAGAAATAGTCTACAACAAATTAAAAGTCACTTATAGTAAGAAAATTAGCTCTAAAACAAAAACATAATCCACAAATTATAATATATTTGAATATCTGAAAATACCTGACAAAGATTAAACATCCAAAATATATAAGTAATTCATAGTACTCTACAGCAAAAACAAAAAATAATGTTTTAAAATGAGTTAAAGAATTCTCAGATATATTTTGTAATATGTAATGTAATTGGTGCCTGCACAGGGAGCAGGCCTGGGGATGCGGTGGGTGGGAAACAAGGGTTTTTGATAGTGGTAAGGGGCGGTGGGTGGGAAACAAGGATTTTTGATAGTGGTAAGGGAACATTGGTGGTGGGACTGGTGTTGAAATATCAAATGATTAAAATTGCAGTACAGTGACAACTCTGTAAGTCAGAGTGTTTAAATAAAATTTTTTAATAAAATAAAAATTTAATAAAAATAGGTAAAAGACTTGAATAAGAGTTATGTAAATAAGACACACATGGCCACCTGCACATAAAAATATGTTCAACATCACTCAGAAAAAAATAGAAATCAGACTGGAGCAACAGGATAGCAGATAAGGCACTTGCCTTGCTTATGGTCAACCTGGTTCCATCCCTGGCCCCACAGTGATCCTCTGAGTCTCCCGGGGACTGAACCCTAAGTGTAGATCCAGGAATAAGCAATCTTGAGTGTGACCAAAATACAAAAGAGAAATAAAAAGAGAAAAGTGGAAATTAAAACAACTGGAACATCATCTCATATCAGAGAATGGTCTATATATTTAAAAAAAAAACTGGAAACCACTATTATTGCTGATAATTACATGTTGCCAGAAAATGTTTAGATATTGCTTTGTTTGGGGATATACCTGGTGGTCTCAGGGGACAATGCCTGGTTCTGCTCTCATGAATGACTCAGATGGTACTTGGGGAACAGATGCTGGAGCCATGAATTGGTCATGTGCAAGGCATACAGTGTTCCAACATCCATCTCTTTACTATGCACATTTCCCACCACCAATGTCCCCAGTTTCCTTCCCACCCTCCAACCCCACCCACCCCTGCAGTTTGCCTCTATGGCAGACACTTTTCTCATTTTTCTCCCTCTTATTTTCCTTTAGGCACTGTGGTTTGCAACACGGTTACTGAAAAGATATTAAGCATATCACTTTACCTCCTTTTTAGCACTCAATTTTTGTCCAGAGCTATCCTTTTCATCATTGTGATAGTGTAAATCTTGGACTTTAAGAAAATATAGTGATTACTAGTGATAAAGAAGTATAGGAATGTGTAGGAAAAGTCATTTTGATGGTGTGGAGTGCTGAAAGGAGGTAAAGTGGTATCACTTCACTTGTATCATTTGTCTTCCCGTTGTTCATCAATTTGCTCGAGCGGGCACCAGTAACATCTTCATACATCCCTGTCACATGCTTGTGTAGCCCAAAGGGTATCGGCTCACTCCAGGAACATTAAAAGCCTCAAACCATTCCTTCAGGTCATGAGAATGAGGTCTAAAATGTTAGTGTTTTTAGCATATCAAATACGACATGGGTAGCTTGCCAGGCTCTGCCATGAGGGTGGGATGCTCTTGATTTACCACATAACCGCAAAGTGGCTGCTTGTAATGTGGAGAGATCAGTTTTTCTCTTGGGGAGCTCTGATGAGCTGTGGAGTCCGGATGTGGAAGATGACTGTCCTCATGGTGCAGGGGTTCCTCTGGGCTTCTTGTGAGGCTCTACTGGGATTATGGGCCAGGACTAGAATCTGCCTTCCCTTCCGGACACCTCATGATCAGCCGATCACAGGAATAGCCAGCAACAGCTCTGCCCCTTGGAACTGTATTTCTGGTTCAAGCGTACTGGGGCTTGAAATAGGCTCTATCCCTGGCACCACAGTGATCCTCTGAGTCAGTGGTGCTCAGGACCTATTCCTGCCTCACTCTCAGGTATCACGCCTGGCAGACTAGGTGGAACCAGATGGAGATCAAACCCCAGTCTATCACATGCAAGGCAAATGGCTTACCCACAGTACTAACACTCTGGCCAGTAAAGTAACATTTTGGGATATTGAATATTATAGTGACACGGTTTTGGATGTTTTTAGCACTTTGAGTAGATAAAATGCCTTGGTTGATCTTTGTATTCATTCTGGAAAGGGACACATCCTGGTTTAGGGGGCAACTTCCACAGCTCTGTGTTGGTGGTTTGTTCCCAATAAGTGTTAGGAGGACCATATTGTCCATGTGGTGCTGGGAACCACACAATGTGAGGAAAGCACTTTAACCCCACATAGATCCAGCCTAGAATGTATATATATATATATATATATATATTATACTGAGAGAATATATATGTCTATATAGTCTATATATGTATATACAGTATGTATACTATATATACATATATTCTCTATATATGCTGTATATATTTTCAGAGTAAATATATATGTGAACATATATAACATATATAGTATATATTTTCAGGGTAGGTGAGTAAATAAAACTATCAGAGTTTGAAAGTTCTTCTACACTATATTTCACAATTTTTCTCTGATCTCTCTTATTTCCCCCCAGAGTTATTTGTCTCACCATATCTTAGGCAAATTTCTATTGCTATAAGAATTAGTTGATAATATAATTAGATATATGGAACATTATCATAAAAATGTCATTATAATTCTCAAGGCTGAAATTTGTAACTATGAAATTATTTAAAGTGCAATTTGTTTTCATGCTAATCGCACTAGTGTCCATGCATTATAAATATTCTTTCTCCTCTGTCTATACATACAAATTAGATATAAACATATAAAATAGAAATATATAGAGTCCTGTAAATTGAAATCAATTTGTTTTGTCTAAAATTTGATTATTAACTCTTATGCTTACAATGGGTGAAGAGAAAGAAAAGTAGAACCCTGACTGTAGGTAAAAATATCAAAATTAAGGGTGGGGAGGGAGATTGCTAGCAAAAATAAAATTTGATCATGATTTGACATTCAAAATGCTAAATAGGGGCCAGAGCGATAGCCCAGCGGGTAGGGCGCGTTTGCCTTGCATGCGGCCGGCCATGCTGGCCCGGGTTCGATCCCCAGCATCCCATATGGTCCTGCGAGCACCGCCAGGAGTAATTCCTGAGCGCAGAGCCAGGAGTAACCCCTGAGCATCTCCGGGTGCGACCAACAAAAAGCAAAAAAAAAATAAAAAACACAAAATGCTAAAATAAGATTGCTAGGCAGAGATGCTTCCAGTCCCCACGCCAGACTGAAACTGATTAACTCAGAGGGTCATGTGAGACCCCAGACGCCCTAACAGAGCCCCAGCAGCCAAAAACCTCTGCACTCCACAATCACCGCCGTGTTCAAGGCCAGACTCCACTGCTCCAATGAGCCCCGTCCATGAACTAATCCATTGAAAAACTCAGGTATGCAGGTTTTGTGACTGAAATCTCCAGTCTCTCAGTGAGTCAGGGATGGACTCTGTTCATCCAAATCTTTATTTTTTTTTCTATTTCTGTCCTAAATTTTAATTTGGGAGGTTCTTAGATATCAACTTTTCAAAGACTTAAAAAATAGAATAACTTCCAAGCTCCAAGTTAAAAAAAAAGGGGGTAACATTTAATTAAAAGCAACAAGTTATCCCAGATATGTAAAAATACCTCTTGTTTCAGAGGTACACTGTAACATATCAGAGGAAAGAACCTGGGTAATTATCTCAAGAAAACTGCTACCTCAAACTAAAATCTGAAGTGCAAACTAGTTTATCTAAGACATTTTTCACTTTGAGCCACTCGCAACTATCTTATTATTAAAATTGTACCAATTTTCAGACAGGTGTTGTGAAAGAAAGCGTTTGTTCAAAATAAATAATTCTGAAGTTATTAAGTAAATTCCTTTTAAAATCTTTTGTTAAAGTTAAATTTATTGCTATAACATCCTACTTCTAACTTGAACACAAGTAACAAGAAATCAGCACCAACACTGAACTTTACCAAGTAATAAGAAATCAAGGTAGCTTCCCAAAATTACCTCCAAGAGAAATTTAACTCCAACTCTATCAACGTGTTAAAAACTTTGAAATCCTGGAGCATGTGCCACACAACATCTCAAACACTATTATATACCAAGCAGTACGTCACATTTAATGGATGTAAAGTAGAAAACAACCAATAAAAATAGATACACACAATTCTTTTCCTGTTACAACATATCAGTAATTTCTTTTGTTTTAATTTTTTATTTTTACAATTACAAAGATATACAATTAAAAAGTTCATATTTGGGTTTTGGTCATACAGTGTTCCAGCACCCATCCCACCACCTATCAGTAATTTCTTACACAAGGGATTACTAGTTCCATAGTGAGGTTGAAAAACCTTCACGAAATTTTTACCTAGAAAACATTTCTTGGGCCGGAGCGATAGCCCAGCAGGTAGGGCATTTGCCTTGCACGCAGCTTGCCCATGCTGGCCCGGGTTCGATCCCGGCATCCCATATGGTCCCCCAAGCACCGCCAGGAGTAATTCCTGAGTGCAGAGCCAGGAGGAACCCCTGAGCATTGCCGGGTGTGACCCAAAAAGAAAAAAAAAAAAAAAAAAAGAAAAAGAAAAGAAAACATTTCTTAATCATTTTTAACAAATTACCTATAACAAGTAATATAAAATAAATTATTGAGGGTCTGCTATAGGGGCAGGCTTAAGCAGTGGATGGGAAAGTGGAAAAAATGGTAGTGGGAATTTGCAATGGTGGTGGGACAAGGGTTGAACATTAAATGTCTTCAACAGATTAACATGAACAACTTTGTTAAAAAATTGAGCAGAAATTCAGTAAGTTCAATAAATAAAGGCAGTATTACAGATGTCCAAATTTTCACATAACAGCTCAGTAAGTAGGTCATGACTTTAGCAATATCATTACAAGATATATGTTGCAATAAATAATATAAAGTAAATTAATCAGGAGATGTCTGTGGGAAAAAGGGAAATGAATCCTGTTAAAGTGAAGCTGGTTTTTGAAATAAAATGCAGGAAAGTTACAGGACAGAATGAATGTAAAGGAATGTGTAGAAGGTCTGAAAATATTAAGTAAACAAACTATGAAACTCTTATCTAAAGAATTCCAGTACCTTTTTGGCAAAATCTATGGAAAAGATATTAGACAGGTGGTATGAACTCCTGTTACAGTGCTCCTAAAAATTGGTAGTTATGGTTTTAACATGGGATTAAATGAATTATATCTGATAAAAAAAAATAAAGTAGATTAATCAGTACCTGATTGGGGAGGAGGCTTGGGAGTTGAGGGTAGGTGGGAAACTGGGGTCTTTGGGGTGGTAAGGTCATATTGGTGGTGGGACTGGTGTTGGAATATTGAATAAATTGGAACAACTGTATTGTGAACAAATTTGTAAATCACAATATTTAAATGAAGTTTTTAAAAAGATTGCTGTCAGTACTAAACAAGATTTTAAATGAGTATTTTAAGATTCTTCTATAGAATCTATCTTCTTAGTGGAAGAGTCAACTGGAGAACATGACTTGTGTTACTATGACTATTTTTTCATTGTCACAAAACAGATTTGGAAAATTGTGCATGTAGGTGAATATGCCATTGTGTTCTAGTAAGAAGAAAAGAGTTTTAGACTCTATGGCTGCTCAACAATAGACTTTTATCAAATTCCCTGAGTCCTTCTACACTAAAATAAATGAACAAATATCACTTGTATCACTTTTCTTCTCATTGTTCATCAATTTGCTCGAGTGGGTGCCAGTAATGTCTCCCATTCATTGGGAATGAGGTCCATTATTGTTACTGTTTTTGGCATATCGATATACCATGGGTAGTTTGCCAGGCTCTTCCATGGCTCTGGGTTCATTCCATGGGGCCCAGTCTTTTCCATGTCAGACCATCAACCATCCAGGGCCCACAGGGAAGAGCCCTGGGTGTAGACAAGCCCTTCTCCTGTCTGCCACCTGCCAATGCAGCTGGACACCACAGCCACACCTGCAACAAACACCTCGAGGAGCAGGAACAAATATCAAAAAAATATAAAATATTTTTAAATGTTGCTTCAAATATCTGTCTGTTTATGTGGTTGACACATAATTGTCACACATAGTAGACCATTCCTGGCTTTGTTGTGGTCAGGGGGCCACTCCTAGCAGTGTTCTGGGGATCATGTAGTGCCAAAACTTAAATTCAGACATCCCATACCAAAAGCATGAATTCAGCCCTTGGAGTTATGTCACTGGTCCATTCCTCTTTCAGACTGTCTTATACTTTGAGGTTGCAGCATCTAATCTCAGTGACAAAACCCTTAAATTCCATTCTACCTCATACTTGAAATTCAAATAGCAAAGAAGGTTGATGGTCTTACTTGCAACTTGCTGTGTTAATTTAAGTAAATAATTTTTTGATACCTTTTTCTGAAGCAAAGCCATCATTGCTGTTTCTGAGATACTACACCTGAAATCACCCTAGATTTAATAATCCCTATTAACTTTCTAAGAATTTGTTTTGTGACCATATTTAGCAAATTCAGTCTGACACAGCAATATAAGTTAGATTATTCAGTATAGGCTCAGAATAGGTCCAAACAATAGTTGTGAAAACCTAAAATAATGATGATCCAAATTTGCATATAACAATGCAGGAAAAGCTTATGACTTTATCAATACCATTACTATTTATATGTTTCAACAACTGATACAATTAATGCCAGATAATAGAGCAGGCATGGGGGTGGGTGGGGAGGGTAGGGAAAGGAAGTCTTTGGTGGTGGGGGCACACTAGTGATGGGATTGGTATTGAATGATGAATGCTTATAATAACTGTACTGTGAAAAAATGTACTTAGTAAATCATAGTGTTCAAATAAAGGGGGAAAAGTTTTTAAAAAGTCATTCTAGATCGCAAAGTATCTCATGATTGGGTACATTTACTAACTTGGTTATGGCGTATTATGGAGTTTGAATCATTAATTTACTATTCAGAGATATCCAAATGTTTCTGAGGGAAAGAGAGAGAAAGAGAGGAGCCATTAAAAATTAAGCAACTGTAATGACACTAGAAGGATTTAAGTTCATGAGGAATTAAGATAGAGCCATATTACTGAAATCCATTAGCAGTTTAAAATAAAAATGAAGATTATCATGAACTAGGTATGAAACAAGTTAAAATGTAAAAGAATGAAAAGTAAAGAAGTAAAGGAGACATAAGCCACATGTAGGAAGACATACACACATGAACAAGTGTATAAGAACTTATTTGATCTTGTGAGTTAAAAAAGAGAAAAATTCCAGTTAGATTTATTATCTTCTGCCAAAAGTAAAATATTTCCCCAAAAACCATTTTTTAAAAAATTTTACAGGGATTGATATTTTACCAATAGCTATTCCATTTATGTCTTCCAAAGATAAGTAATTGGTTAGAGATAGGCAATCGTAAAAGAAATACAACATGAGAAACAAACGCATCATCCATACACTTATGGGTCGTGCCTAGAGAAGACATATAATCTGTTGTAATGGGCGTTCACTTAATCAAGCACACCTATAAAATCTAGGGCAAGAAAAAACAGTCTTTATTTATTCAGGTTGACCAGACAGGTGGGTCTAGGCTAGACAAAGCTGCTGAAACCTTAAACAAAGCTCAGGAGTGCAAGATCCTGTTTTTATAATGATGCAAGCTCAACAGTACTTTGCTTCATGCTCCAGCAAAGCAGGGCCATATATACGTCATGGTACCTTATCATTGTGGTTTATTGGAAGCTTCCTACAGATTTTTTTTTTTTTTTTTTTTTGCTTTTTTTGGGTCACACCCAGCGATGCTCAGGGGCTACTCCTGGCTCTGCACTCAGGAATTACTCCTGGCGGTGCTCGGGAGACCATACGGGATGCCAGGGATCAAACCCGGGCCGGCACAGGCCGGCTGCGTGCAAGGCAAACGCCCTACCCGCTGGGCTATCTCTCCGACCCATCTACAGATTTTTTTTAGCTTGAATAGGATGTTCGCCTGCCACCTGCCGACACAGTTGGGCACTGCAGCCACACCTGCAACACCTTGAGGGTAGGACAAGAATAGGGAAGTTTATACCAAGTGCAGACAGAGTGGCCATTTTTAAATTTTTCCACCCACAAACAAAATTATCTCTAAGAGTATATGCTCACACAAATTTCCATCATAAAAAACAAAACTGATAGAAAATGATAGGTCCATAGAAGAATAGTACAGGGTGATCTAGACATATATTAAAGGGCACAGAACCTTGAGAATTGTGTAAAGCTAGAAAGCAGAGACCCACCTTGTCACTTGTCACTTGTCTTCCCGTTGTTCATTGATTTGCTCAAGCGGGCACCAGCAACATCTCCATAAGTCCTGTCACACGCTAGTGTAGCCCAAGGACATTGGTTCGCTCCAGGAACATGAAGAGCCTCAAACCATTCCTTCAGGTCATGGGAATGAGGTCTATAATTGTTACTGGTTTTGGCATATCAAATACGACACGGGTAGCTTGCCAGGCTCTGCCATGCTGGTGGGATACTCTTGTAGTAACCTCTCATCTCATGTATTTATTGATCACAGGGAAAGATCAGCTTTTCTGCTAGCAGCTCTGCTCCAAGTATCTGAGTCTCTGGATCAGGCATACCTAGGCTTGAAATAGACTGCCGTAGGGTGGGACTTTGATGAGCAGGGCTTGTGAACAGCTCTTTTTGTTGGGTGGAGCTCTGACGAGCTGTGGAGTCCAGATGTTGAAAATGGCAGCCCTCATGGTGTGGGGTTCCTCTGGCTCCTTGCAAGGCTCTGCTGGGATGAAGGTCCAGGGCTAGAACCCACCTTCCCTCCTGGGCTCCTCATGATGAGTTGGGCACAAGGAGAGAGATAGATAGCAACTCTGCCCTGTGTATCTCTCTCTCTCTCTCTCTCTCCTGAGAGACCCACTTATGACATTCAATAGCTGTTGGGTGACACACCCTACTGAGCCTTAGGCTCCAGCTAAACTTAGCTTATGTGAAGACCTACTCCCTGCCTTTAGGGAATCTCTGGAGCAGACACTATGGGAGTTTTGACAGAACTGGATTGATTTCATAATTTTATACAGCATAACTATTTTTACCATGAATATTATGAATCTTGCTTGCCCCTGTTCTATTCTCTTCCTGCTCCCATGGGTCCCCACAAGGGACAGATATGTAGATATTCTAAGAGTACTTGGCCACATTGGATCAACCATAATATAATCAATTCTCCTAGTTCAAAGTGACATGACAGTGCACCTCTGGGCAAAGTGAAGTGTCTCTGATTCTAAAGGTTATGCCAAAGTAAATTTTTGACAGGTTTTTGACCTTAGTGGAATCTAGAGTCTGGAATCAGTTGGCTGTATATTCATCATATATTCATGGTAAGAAGTATTTATGCCGGACCACCTGCCCCTCAAGGTGTTGCAGGTGTGGCTGTGGTGCCAGGCTGCATTGGCAGGTGACATACAGGAGATTGGCTTGTCTTCACCCCCAGGACTCTGCCCTGTGGGCCCTGGGTGATGGATGGTCTGACATTGGAAGAACAGCGTGCAGTAGCGCAAGAGGCTTAGATAACAAAGTAGGCTAGGACTAGGTTCTTCCCAGGATCTTTCACATCTGTACAACATAATGATCATTGTAGTTGTAACAAACTGAAAAGGTTGATGGGGAATGAGGAACCATAATGTCACTTTAGAAATCACTACTGAATATACACATAGATTATTGCATCATAAACCATAAGGCAAGTCACAAGGTGTAGGAGAAGAGAGAGAAATACAGAGACAGAAAGAGACAGAGAGAAAAGATGAGAGACTCAGATGCATGGGGGAGAACTACTATCCAGCTCTCCCCTAGCTCAGCTGACCATAAGGCTCCCAGGAGGCAAGATGGGTTTTGGGAGTGGGCCCATCACTTCTGTAGGGCCTCGGAAGCAGCCAAATGAGACGCTCTCACCATAATAGCCGCCATTTTGCGGTCCGGACCCCACAGCTCATTCAGAACCCATGCAAGAGAGATGCTGATCTCAAGACCAGCTCAGAGCAGCCGAGTTTGATCCCAGGTAGGCGGCTCTCGGAGGCGGAAGTCACTAGGCATTCCTGGAGATGGAGCTGGGGCACCCCTTCCCCTTTCTGACCCATCCCAGAGGCCTGGTGGCCCTTCCCACGAACTGCCTCGGGGTTCTTGGCCATGATGCAGAGACTCAGAAACATGGGGGAGAGCTGCCATCCAGCTCTTCCCTAGCTCAGCTGACCATGAGGCTCCCAGGAGGCAAGATGGGTTTTGGGAGTGGACCCATCATCTCTATAGGGCCTCGGAAGCAGCTGGATGTGACTCGCTCACCATAATAGCCGCCATTTTTTGTGGTCCAGACCCGGTACATCAAACCAGTGGAACCAATCACTGTTCTAGAATATATTACAATCTACAATGTGTAAGAAAGGGAGAGGAGAGAGAGAGAGAGAGAGAGAGAGAGAGAGAAAGAGAGATAAGAACCTGCCATGGAAGCAGGCTGGGGGGAAGGGGGAGGAAGGTGGGGATATTGGTGAGGGAGATGGCAGGGGTGGAGGGATGGGTGTTGGAATACTGTAGAACCAAAAATTCAAACATGAACATCTTGTAATTGTATATCTAACAGTTGTATAATAAAATATTTAAAAAAAAGTATTAATGCCATTTCCTACAAATTACATTCTGAACTGCTTTCTGGTTCAGAGATGCAGCCCTTCCCATTCTGCTAGGGATATTTTACCTCAGGGAATCAGCTATGGCGTTTGTGAAGCTTGAGCCATATGGTCCACCTAAATATCTTCATTTCAATAGGGTTATTTACTTGGCTTAATCTCTAGGTAGCCCAGCCTATGATGGGCCGGGCTGGAAGGTTTTGATGGGCTTCTATCTATAAAATAAGCTAGGAGAAAAGAGAAAAGAGCTTTTTGGCCATTTTAGCTTCTCTTTGCTCTCTGTCTCTCCATTCCCTTCCCTGTTAGACCTTAGCATGTGGTAGCAGCCATCTTGGCCTAGGATTCTAAACCTACAAGTGGCTGGGGTCCAGCTATGAGCCTAAAGTCCGAGGTATTCCTATTGTTGGATTGTATACCAGAACCTGTGAAAGTAAAGCCTCTCCAGGGACAGAAGCATTCTATAAGATCCTATTAGCTGAAGAGAAATAGAATCAGGTCTTGACTCTGGTGCTACCAGGCATTAGGTTGGCCTGGTGTTCAACCTTAAGACAAACTAGAAAGTAAACTGGTGAATGATAAGCTGTGCTTGAACTAAAAATCTGTAGCAGTTGAGAACTTCACAACCAAAAGAGCAATAACAGTCAGTGTTGGTATGGATGCGGGAGAAACAGACTCTCATCCATTGTTGGTTGGAATGTTGACTGGTGCAGCTTTTTCGGAAAAACAATATGGACATTCTATCAAAAACTAGAAGTTGGGCTCCCATTTGACCCAGCAATACCACTCCTGGGCATATACTCTGGGAGCCCAAAACACACAGCAGAAACACCATCTGCAATTCAATGTTTATAGAAGCACTATTCAGAATAGCCAGAATATGGAAACAACCAGAGGACCCGAGAACAGACAACTTGATAAAGAAACTATGGTGCATCTATACAATGGAGTACTATTGCCTATAAATTAATGGACATGGAGAGGATCACTTGTATCATTTGTCTTTCTGTTGTTCATCAATTTGCTCAAGCGGACACCAGTAACGTTTCCATTTGTTGGGAATGAGGTCCATTATTGTTAGTTTTTGGCATATCAAATACACCACAGGTAGCTTGCCAGGCTTTGCTGTGGCTCTGGGTTCATCCCAGTGGACCCAGTCCTTTTCTATGTCAGCCATTAACTATCCAGGGCCCACGAGGCAGAGCCCTAGGTGTAAACAAGCCTGCCTCCTGTCTGCCACCTGCTGACGCAGTCAGGCACCGCAGCCACACCTGCAGCACCTTGAGGGGCAAGATGGAGAGGATCATGCTGAGTGAAATTAGTCAGAAGGAAAAGGACAGATATAGAATGACTGCATTCGGGCCGGAGCGATAGCCCAGCAGGTAGGGGCGTTGTTTGCATGCGGCCGGGCCTATGGCCGCCCGGTTCAATCCCGGTATCCCATATGGTCCCCCGAGCACCGCCAGGAGTAATTCCTGAGCAAAGAGTGAGGAGTAACCCCTGAGCATCGCGGGTGTGACCCAAAAAGAAAAAAAAAAAAAAGAATGACTGCATTCATTTGAGGGATATAAAAAAAAATAGTCTGAAACTAATATCCAAAGCCAGGCAAAACATGGACCAGCAGGACTTGTCAGAGGGCGAAATTTGCCACAAGTGTGTGGGAGTCAGAGGTTAGGATAAAACAGAGAAGGGACTAGTGTGTTAATAATTGTTGGAAATGATAATATCAGCCTAGAACTAAACATTGAACATAAATAAAGGGATATACATGTTAAACTCTAAATGTATGTATTGCACACCACAATGCATAAAAGGAGGGAGAGAGAGGAGAGACAGACAGACAGATGGACGGATGGATGGACGGACGGACAGACAGACAGACAGACAGACAGAGAGGAAAAAAAGAGATTGGGGTCGGAGTGATAGTCCAACGGGTAGGGTGTTTGCCTTGAATGCAGCCAGACCCAGGTTGGATCCCCAGCAACCCATATGGTCCCCTGAGCACTAGGAGTAATTTCTGAGTACAGAGACAGGAGTAACCCCTGAGCAATGTAAGGTATGACCCAAAAGCAAGAGAATGAGCGAGCGAGAGAGAGAGAGAGAGAGAGAGAGAGAGAAGGAAAAATATCTGCTATAGAGTCAGGTTGGGGGAGAATGGAGGGAAATAAGGACATTGGTGGTGGGAAATGTGTACTGGTGGAGGAATGGGTGTTGGAACACTGTATGACTGAAACCCAATCATGAAAGCTTTGTAATTGTATATCTCACGATTGTATAATAAAATTTTTTTAAAAACAAAATATTTTTTTAATTTTAAATAAAATATGGGTGCTTGGCTTGCACAGGGCCCACCCTGATTCCATCCCCAGCAATTCATATGGTCCCTAGAGTCTTCATATGGTCCCTAGAGAGACTCTGAGCACTGAGCAGAGAGTCAGGAGTCAGTCCTGGGCAGAGCAAGTGTGGCCTCAACACCTTCCCCCTGCCTATGTGTGTGTATGTGTATGTCCACATTGCTTTATTTTTTGTATTTAGCTTTCATTCATATTACCGTCCTAGTCATTTGACAGACAGAGATTAGGAAAACAAAGCAATCACTGAGGGTAGTACAGCTGATGAGTGCAAGAACTGAGAACACCCTTGGCAAAGTTCTGGGGTGTGGGAAGTGCCTCGCCACGTTCTTCGTACCCCCCCTCCCTCACCTCTCCAGCCTGAAGAGGTCGACCTGCGACGCTCTCTGACCTGGCCTAGAGAGAGGCCCCTTTGCTGGGCTGCTGCTTTCTACTGCCCGGGCGCTGGCCGCGGTGACTGACAGCCGCGGGGAGTCTCCAGCCTCGCGTCTTTGTCTGGAACCTCGCTGAGTCTGAGAACGAGGGAGGGGGCGCCGTCCATATTCGTAAGGTTTAAAATCAAATGATTTCCTAATTTGTATCTGTTTCATGCCAGCGTGAAACTTCCTGGGGCTGAGCCCTGGGCGCTGGGCCGCCGTGCCCAGGGCCTGCCCCCCACTGAAGCTCAGACAGAAGGGCCGAGCAGGCGACACAGCGAGGCCGCGGGCGGGAGGCTGTTGCACAGCTCTTGGCTGGCGTTACAGAACTGGAGATTTTCCCATTCATAACACGAGCGTTCCTGCTCGCGGACTCCCCGCCCGCTTCTCGCCGCCCACAACAGAGCACAGGACTGGGGCGCGGCGACCGAGGGGTCCAAAGCGCGGGTTTTCTCCACGCCTCTCCAGGGAGTCTTCACATTGTCCTTCCCCCAAGGGGAAACCGCACGCACAGAAACCCTCTTGTTTGAAATGAAGAGTCAAAATGGCCTGTGGCTCAATTCACAAATAAAATCCCCTTTGACTTCAGGCTGTCAGACATTTTGTGACTTACTTATTTTTTTTTTGGTTCTATCAGAGGATTAGGGAGAAGCTGCTGTCAACTCCTACTACGCTTCCATTTACAAACAAGCGGCGTTTCAGGCTCCTTCTTTTTGTCCTTTCCTAGTGGTGGGTGGGAGCACGGGAGTGGGCAGGGAAGCGGCGGCAGAAAGGGCGGAGCAGGGGGCTTGTACTATTCAGGATACAATCGCCTTCCAGATAATCAATTGTTATTAACAATGATCCCCTGCGAAACCCTTAAAATTGCCCCTTGCCTCCCGTAGCAGCAAGCGGCGAGCCCTCATTCGCTGGGCTGACGCCGCCCCCGCCCTCCCCACTACTCTCTGCTCTGGAAATTACAACTCGGCGGAGCTGGGGGCCGGGAGGCGGCGGAGCGGGGCCGGGAGGGGATGCCTGAGCCCGGAGCTGCAGCGTCGCGCGGCCAAGGTCAGAGGCGCCCGCTGGAGCAATAGCTGCCAAACAGAAGACCCGAGTCCATCTCGACCTCGGAAAGAAAATCCCAGGGCGTCATCGGCCGCCGGGGAGGCCAGCCGGGGTCTCCAGGCAGGAGCTGAGGACCCAGGCCCTGCAGGTGACGGTCCAGCGTGGCGCTCGGGAGGAGTCGGGCCCCGCCACCTTGTGCGCCGCGGGCGCTGTCCTCCGCTCGTGGTGCTGATCGCGGCCCTGCAGCCAGCGGCCTGTTGGGGCGGGGCAGGGCCCAGAAGGGGCAGCTGCGCTGACACCCGAGAACTGGCGAACAGCAGCCCGGTATCAGGTTCTGCTGTGAGGAGAGAGGCGCGCTGCAGCCAGTGGCGGCGCTGATGCTGATTCATCACCTCCAGCGCCTTGCAGGCCATCGCCAGGGCAGCCCACCAGCTTCGGACCGTGGCCGCAGGTTGGAGCAGCCGGTGCAGGAGGCTTGCGGGCAGAAGGTGAGGACTCTCTCCCTTTTCTTGGCCCAAATCTTCTTAGGGCTGTCGCCTCAAGACAGAGAGGGGGCGTGCCCCCGGGCTGCGAAGCATTCTTGCCCATGTGATGACTCTACTCCCATCTCACAGGTGCGAATCAAGCGTATTCTCCGCTCGTCTCCGGAGCTGGTGCCATTCCACCCTCCACCCTGACAGCTGGGGCTGCCGGCGTCGAGATGGAGGAAGAGCTGAAGTGCCCGGTGTGCGGCTCGCTGTTTCGGGAACCCATCATCTTGCCCTGTTCCCACAACGTCTGCCTGCCTTGCGCTCGCACCATCGCAGTGCAGACGCCGGACAGTGAGCATCTGCCCCAGCCCCTCCTGCATTCCCGGGTGTCTGGGCTGCAAACGGGCTCCGCCCGCCGCCGCACCCCTCCAGACCACGACGCGGCTGCTGGCCCAGCCTGCAGCGGGGGTCGCGAGCTCAGCTGGCGGCCTGGGCAGTACCGCGGCCGGTGGCGGGGACCACGCCGACAAGCTGAGTCTGTACAGCGAGACAGACAGCGGTTACGGTTCCTACACTCCGAGTCTCAAGTCCCCCAACGGAGTTCGCGTGCTGCCAATGGTGCCTGCGCCCCCGGGCTCCTCGGCCGCCGCGGCTCGGGGTGCCGCCTGCTCCTCGCTCCTGTCGTCCTCCCTCAAGCTCCATCACGTGCCCGCAATGCCACCGCAGCGCCTCGCTGGACCACCGCGGCCTGCGAGGCTTCCAGCGCAACCGGCTGCTCGAGGCCATCGTGCAGCGGTACCAGCAGGGCCGCGGGGCCGGACAGGGGGTCGGCTGCCGCCGCAGTAGCCATCTGTCAGCTGTGCGACCGCACCCCGCCGGAGCCGGCTGCTGCGCTCTGCGAGCAGTGCGATGTGCTCTACTGCGCCGCCTGCCAGCTGAAGTGCCACCCGTCCCGGGGACCCTTCGCAAAGCACCGCCTGGTGCAGCCGCCGCCGCCTCCCCGCCCCCTGCTGAGGCCGCCGCTGCGGCCCTGGGTGCCGCCCAGGGCGCCCCCAGCGGAAGTGGCGGCTGCAAAAGCCCGGGGGCGCGGGGGGCCAGCGCGCCTGGGGCCAGTTCACCCCGCAAATACCCGACGTGCCCCGAGCATGAGATGGAGAACTACAGCATGTACTGCGTGAGCTGCAGAACCCCGGTGTGCTACGTGTGCCTGGACGAGGGTCGACACGGCAAGCACGAGGTGAAGCCGCTGGGGGCCATGTGGAAGCAGCACAAGGTGAGCGCCCACCCGCTGGGCGGGCCTGTGAGTAAAGGGGCCCAGAGGGGCCGGGAGAAGGGTCTCGGCCTCTTTCCTAAGAGTTTCTAGAAAGTCCAGGAGGAATTTCTTCTATCCTCCTCTCCTTCCAGCTTCCTTTCTTGCTTTCTTCCGTCCTCCCTCTATCACTTGGCAAATAGGAAAACGAACGTCAGGTACTCTTGGTTTTGGCGGTAGGAAGAACATATAAAGATAAAATACTCAGCGTCTACCTGAGAATTTAGGTCACTCAGAACCTAGACGCAAGGACTCGTTCACTCCCAGGCTTATGGCCCTACAGGATTTATGTTAGTCCCACTTCCTCTCTCTATACAAGTTTAGAAAATAAAATAAAATAAAATAAAATAAAGTGCAGGAATAAAGTGTTTCATGTAGGAAACAATCAGATTCTTTCCTGCACTTGGTCTAGCTTCTTTAATGGTAGAAGTACACTATCCCTCCCTCAGAGAGCGAATACAGTTTTCTTCAGAATAGAAATCCCGTTACTCCTGGCAACTCTCAGGGAACCATATGGGATGCCAAGTATCGAACTCGGGTAGGCCGCGTAATAGGCAATTGCCCTACCCGGCTGGACTATCACTCCGGCCCCCATCAGCTTTCAGAGAAGAAATTTCCTCCAACTATTCCAGCCCCAGTGCTATTTAGCCTAAAGGGAGACATAATTCCTCAAGGGTCTCATCTGAGATTTTAGGCGTGTGCCCTTTTAAGAAAGGAGCATCGTTTCCCCCCAGAAACGGTCTCTTACTTGTAGCCACTTGTAGCAAAGGATGTATGCTGACGTCACAGAGTAAGTTAATAAGACAACAGGCACACTTTCATCCGCAGACAGCTGTAAGATTTTTTTCTCCAGGAGCTTGCCTGAATATGCCATCTCCCGAGTGGGAAGGAATGTGAGGCGAAGTTACACCTCACAAAATGTGTAACTGCCAATGTGTCCCAGTATTTGCCAGCAAGAGAAAACAAATGCCACCTTGATTGAAGACAAAATGTCTTCAAAATCAGGTCAGGCCCTCAGGCAAATGAGATCAGCTCTTTTAATGAACATTGACCTTCTTTTCCAAAAACAAGGCCAAGATGAGCAAATAAATTCACTTGCACCCAAAGTCAAAGAGTCAGCCCTGACAAAGTGAGAGTCCCTCATTCAACGACCCTCAAGTGCTTCTGTGCATTTGAGCACCCTGTCATCACTGAGTCTTTCCTATAATTTCTCATCACTAAACATGGGCAGGAATGTCCCCAAATATTCCAGCAGAAAATGTTCATTCTGGTTGAAGAGGAAAAGGCAGAAATACAAAGCAATTTTCCATTACTATTTTGTGTCAACCAAATGGAAATGAGCTTGTTTTTGCAAAAAAGAAAGCAAAAAGAAGAAAAGGAGTTAACAGTTCTTGCTATACAGATTTATTATATATTTAACTGTCACATAGATTTTCATATGCTATGGTGCATATTTTATTTTAGTCTAACATCAAATAAAAATTTAGAAAACAGGAACCGGAGCAATAGCACAATGGGGAGGGTGTTTGCCTGCTATGCAGCTGACCTGGGTTCAATCCCCGGCATCCCATATGGTCCCCCGAGCACTGCCAGGAGTAATTCCTGAGCAAAGAGCCAGGAGTAACCCCTGAACATTGTTGGGTGTGACAAAAAGCAAAAATAGACAGACAGACAGACAGATGGATAGAATTTTAGGAGACAAATGAGGAGTTTAGAATTTTACCCTGAAAAGGGATTTTACTTAGTAGGTCAGGGAAGAACAATTAGAGTCAAATTTCTAATTTTAACTAGAATAGTGCTTCTTTTTGTGGAAATTTTTGCTGTTCCCCCCAAGTCATTTTTCAATATTTGGAGGCATTTTTAGGTTGTTTTACCTAGGGGTTGCTCCTGGCATGTCAAAGCCAGAAAGGCTGACAGACATTTGTCAGCATTCAAGGAGATTCTCCAAAACGTTATACAGCCCCAAATATTGATAGTGTCTCTCCTGAGAAATCCTTTGCAGTTAGAGAAACCTGGATACAAATCTCACTGTTTAAATCACTCACTGTAAGTAGTCAAGCACAATTTGAAAACAGTTGAATAATAGTACTTATTCTCGGTCATTGTAAGATTCAAGTATATCGATTAGCTTCTAGCATGGTACCTGCCCATAATAGGCACCATTAAAAAATAGTACCATTCTCTCATGGTCCCTGCCCATAGTAGCTAATAGATGTTACTCATTTGGCTTCAATCAGTTACCTGGACCTGGTAACTTTGGGTTTGGTTTACTTTGAGTTCTAAAATTGCTTTGAGTTCAATGAAAATGTCTACTTTGAGCTAGTTGTCATTCATATCACATTTTGTGGCATATTGCTTTATAGTCATTGGAAATGCTTTTCTTATTTCATCTTTCAAGTGGAGATATTTGATTTTACAAATGAAGAAATATTTTGTAAAGAGAGTGGATAGTTTCCAGCCCAGGAATTACAGGTTTGAGATTTCACAAGTGGTTAAGTGTTCACAGCCTAATTCTGGACATTGCCCTCTAAATGCTTAGATTTAGTAGAATGGGAGTTCAACGGGAATTGAGGTTTGCAATTCTGAAATAGATTAAACTATTGTAAGTTGATTAAACTATTTTAAATTTTAAATAGATTTAAAGGGAAAGTGAGCTACATGATAAACTATGGTTTCAGGGATCAAGATTACGTGGGGAAAAATCACTGGTCATCCTTGAATTGGTATCAGAAGCACATTTATAGAATTTCTAACCTCAAACAATAAGTTATGAGGAAATATGGAAAGCACTTATGATATTAGTGCAATAGAGTTGGACCGTTGTCTGTTCGAAACATGACTATATGGAATCAATTTTATATCTAAAGCCTCTATTTCAGAGAACAAATCATCCCCTAATTCTAGGAGGAAATCAGAAGGTAGTTCTGTGAAAACCTAGTTCCAAGAACGAAGAGAAGTTCTGCATCTCTTTCTGCTTAGTACTGTTCTCCACAAAAAGGGAAAATACTGAGTGATTGTCACTAAGGACTAGAGACTAGAACACAAAAAAAAGCTCAACTAGGAACTGGAGCACAAAAGAAAAAATCAGTGAGGAAACCCTGGTAGAAGTGGACGTGCTGTGAATGTGAAAGAGAATGAAAGATAAAGAGAGAACATCCCTCTCTTTCTAGGCGTGGCTGTTTAAACCCTTTACTAACATTTAAAGTCTCGAAGTATTTTTGTCTGATTAATTAATTATAAATTTCCAGGAGCTGTGACATAGGCTTATTGCACTACCAGAAATAGGATAGGAGAAAATTTCTTGAATAGTCCTATGTTTAGAGAAGTCTTTCTTTATTGCTTATTTTAATTTCTCTTGGGAGTGGCTAGAGCTTGTTATCTAATTCGTAATTCTTAGGTAAAGAGATATGTAAGTAACACTGAATTCTATTTTAAAACTAGATATATTATCACCTCTTAAAAAAGAACTGTAAAGACTTTAGGTTATAGATAAACACATTTTTAGGTCATTCTTCTGGGGAGAACTTGATTTCAGACAACTCTAATGTGAAAAAAATCATGTGCTGTGAAAGATAGGACAAGAAAAAGGGAAGCTATCCACAAGGACTATTTTATTTTTGATAGTCTGGAATTTAATGTTTCTAGAGTTGGAGAAAACATTGTGATACATCTCTTTCCTACTGTAGTAAATCACATAAAATCAGTGTCTAACTCCTGTAGGGTGCAGATAGTGATTTTAAATCAACTCTTATTTTAAATGGGCAGAAGTTGATTCCTGAACATATGTACAGATTGCTGGATAAGCCCTTGATTTATTCAGTAGTCTTCTGAGAACCATGAAAATAAATGCCTGTCATATGGGGCTGGAGCGATAGCCCAGCAGGTAGGGCATTTGCCTTGCATGCGGCCAGCCTGTGCTGGCCTGGGTTTGATCCCTGGCATCCCATAGAGTCCCCGAGTGCCACCAGGAGTGATTCCTGAGTGCAGAGCCAGGAGTAACCCCTGAGTGTCGCCGGGTATGACCAAGAAAGAAAGAAAGAAAGGAAGGAAGGAATGAAGGAAGGAGGGAGGGAGGGAGGGAGGGAGGGAGGGAAGGAGGGAGGGAGGGAGGGAGGGAGGGAGGGAGGAGGGAGGGAGGGAGAGGAGGGAGGGAGGAAGGAAGGAAGGAAGGAAGGAAAAGGAAGGAAGGAAGGGAAGGAAGGAAGGAAGGAAGGAAGGAAGGAAGGAAGGAAGGAAGGAAGGAAGGAAGGAAAGAAAGAAAGAAAGAAAGAAAGAAAGAAAGAAAGAAAGAAAGAAAGAAAGAAAAAGAAAGAAAGAAAAGAAAGAAAGAAAGAAAGAAAGAAAGAAAGAAAGAAAAGAAAGAAAGAAAGAAAGAAAGAAAGAAAGAAAGAAAGAAAGAAAGAAAGAAAGAAAGAAAGAAAGAAAGAAAGAAAAGAAAGAAAGAAAGAAAGAAAAGAAAATTGCCTGTCATAGAGTCAGGCTGGGGGAGAAGGGAGGGAATCTGGGGATACTGATGTTGGGAAGGGTGGTGGGGGTGCTGGAACACTGCATGACTAAAACCCAACCATGAATATTTTTGTAATTGTATATCTCACGGTGGTATAATAAAAAAAAGTTCTTAATATAAATAAATAAATGCTCACCATTAAATAACACATTTAAAGATGTAGAAGTGGTGCAGAGCAGTACTACAGGGAATATAGTGTGCTTGCCTTTCATGTGGCAACCAAGTTGGTCCTCAGCACAAGCACACCAGAAATGACCCCATGTTGGGACACTGCTGGGCATGCCAACAAAATCCGGGAGCAGGGTCTAGGGATCCCCTTCTGCCCCAGGGGATTGATGGCCGGAGGACAGAATCCAGCAAAGTTTCAAAATGCTTTACTCACACTTGTTTTGGTATACAATCCAGTAACAGGAAAACCCCAAACTTTAGGTTTCTAGCTGGGTCCCAGCCACGTGTAGGTTTAGAATCTTAGGCCAAGATGGCCGCTACCACATGCTAAGGCCCAACGAGGAAGAGAAAGGAGAGAGGAGACAGAAGGAGAAGGCAAAAAGGCAAAAGGCAAAAAGGCAAAAGGCCTGGAAGAAAGCAGGCTACAGCTTTTATGACTTTTCAGCCCAGAACTGGCCCACATCAATGGAAAGCAGTTAGAGTAAATCCCCCTCAGGTAACTTCTCCCAGGACCTCATCTAGTCCATTGAAATGTTAATATCGCCCCAGCCAAAGCTACAGGTCCTGCCCTTGGTTCTCCACCAGACCCTATGTAGATGTGGAGGAAGTTCATCTGAGATTAACTATCTCAGAATACAAAGGCATGCATCTGTACCAATGGATATTCTACAGTCAGGTATATATTTCTCCAAGCCTTCTCAAGATTCTAATCTTTACTTCATAGTTGTTTTGTATATTAGCCTTTAGACTTATTAGAGAGCCACACTTGCTTGCTTGGAGGCAAACAGCATTTCTCTCTGGTTTAATTACTTAGAGATTCAACATGGCCAGATAAATATACTGGTACAATCTGTCTAGTTCCACGATGATTGTGGTAGCATGAGAGAAAGTATTTATACCAGCTAACACAGAATACATGGTAAGATACACTGCCACATAGAGTCACAGATTCAAGCTGTTTTCTTGCCCCTATATCTATCTATAAAGTGGCCTGCAGGAGGTAACTCCAGGCAAGGTGCAGAGGCTCTGGGCAACAGTATACTACAACAGACCCCCCAAGCACCATCAAGTGTGGCCCTCCCAAAATATGATGTAGAAATTTTTTATTTTTCATTCCTGAATTCCAACTTTTAGAGGTAAATGTTACTGACAGTTTTTTTCCCCTCTTCCAGAATTCTAGATGGTACATTTATTTTGGAAACTGCATTTTTTTTGTTGCCTTTTTTGGGTTATACCCGCGATGCTCAGGGATTACTCCTGGCTCTTGGCTCAGGAATTACTCCTGGTGGTGTTCGGGGGACCATATGGGATGCCAGGGATCAAACCTGCATCAGCCACTTGCAAGGCAAAGGCCTTATCTACTGTATTATCACTCTGGCCCCAATGGCATTTTTTTTCTTCTTTGGTAATATAAATTATAAATCTTTGCAGCTAACTAATGAGTGCCCTTTTATAGCATATTCATCACAAGGATTTGTTTATTTTATTCTTTTGACATCTTAATGCTAGTTTAGTCTTCTGTTGTTTTAAGTGTTTTTCTAGTTAAATTTATGCCTGTGACTTAAATGTTTGCTTGTTTATTTTAGGCCACATCTGGCTGTACTTAAGACTTATTCCTGGCCCTGTGCTGAGGCATCACTTCTGTGGTGCTCAGGGACCATATAGGATACCAGGGATGGAATCTGGATAGCCTGTGTGGTAAGGCAAACCCTACCCACTGCAGCTATTCTCTCACCCCAACTCTGTGTCCTTAATTACTTGTATAGGTTAAATTTTTAAATACAGAAAAATAAATAAACAGATGTCTAAATATGGATTTGCATTTGATATCAAGAGATCTGGCGAAACTGGAGCAATAGTTTGTAGGTAGGGGGCTTGCCTTGCACATGGCTAACCAGCATTCAATCCTGAATCAAATGGTTTCCTGAGACCCACCAGAAGTGATCCCTTGGTACAGAGCTAGGAGTAAGCCCTGAGAAGTACAAAACATATCATGTGTTTTTTTTTTTTTTTTCTTTTTGGGGGTCACACCCGGCGATGCTCAGGGGGTTACTCCTGGGTCTGCACTCAGGAATCACTCCTGGCGGTGCTCGGGGGACCATATGGGATGCCGGGATCCAACCCAGGCCAGCACAGGCCAGCCGCGTGCAAGGCAAACGCCCTACACGCTGGGCTATCGCCCAGCCCCCCCCCTTTTTTTTATCATGTGTCTTTTAAACAACTGATTATGTTGTTACATTTTCTTCCCAGGAATTTGTACGTATTTTATTTCCAACAGAAAAGTATGCAAATAATAAAAAACTCAAGTAGACAGGGGATTATAGAAGAAAACAAAAACATGGATTGTCTTGTTTCTAGTAATTATCATTTGTTATTTTGATTCAGTATTGCTAGAATTATTTTTTCTTTAAAATTAAACAAGTAGGAGCCAGAGTGATAGCACAGCGGGTAGGGCATTTGCTTGCACGTGGCCAACCTGGATTGGATCCCCGGCATTGCATATGGTCCCCTGAGCACTGCCAGGAGTAATTCCTGAGCTAAGAGCCAGGAGTAACCCCTGAGCATTGCAGGGTGTGATCCAAAAAGCAATGATGATGATGCTGATGATGATGATGAAGTTAAATAAATATTTTTAATTATCTTACTGGTTAGTGAGTGTGCAAATATTCATATTTGGGGGGTACAATGAGACTACACCATATCAACTACCCAAAGGCCAATATCCATCTCCACCCTGTCCTCTAGACTTTTCAACCCGCCTTAGTTTTAGTCCTGTGACCTGAGGTTAGAACTATTTTCCAAAAGATCACAGTATCTAGTTGTCAGATACTTAATTGCTAGTTAAGGATCTGTTTCCCCCTAAGAATTGACTAAATCTGTATCGTTAATTCCAGAATCATCTTGAGTTTTAAACCCCATGCATAATTTTAAAAGTCAGGTAAGTGGTGAGGACAGAGGTTAAGAGGTTAAGGCATTTTCCTAGCACATGGCTGAGGCACAACCTTCTTTTGAATCTTGGACCCATATGCAGAGTCTTTTAAGCACTGTGAACTTTCAGAACATACCAAAAACACATTTTAGGTTAGGGAGAAGAGAGCTGAGAGGTGCCAAGCCAAAAAAAAAAAAAAAAATCTGGGATATATGAGGTCTGCAACTCCATGACTGATTCTAGATGCTGATTCTAAGCCAACTGTCACTGAACAGAAATCTGTCGGGGCCTCACAACTTGTGGCACAGGAACATGCACAATCTGAGTGAAAGTCTGGATCTTTGAGAAGTTGCATCTTTCACCACCTCTGAAGTTCAGGAAGATGAAATGTGTAGGCTGACTTCTGTTCCTTCTGCCGTATGCTGGCTAAGAACCGATGGCAAATCTGATTCCCTGGGGACATTAACAAGTTGTTTTGACTTTTCAAAACCCTTTAGATTAACAGCACCACTGTCTTCAAAGAAAACTGGTTTGATTCAATTGCAAGGAAGCTGTAAAAGGAATAACTTTTAGGAAGAGCCCTTATGTTATAAACTTAAAATATATGCTTTCTTTATCATCTGGAAAACAAAATGCATGTTTAAGCAAAGAAGAAAATAATATGCACATCTTAATTGCTTCTAACTTCTATTTGAAGACTAGAGATAATGAACTTCAGAATTTGGAAACACCTTAAAGTTTGTGAAAAGGCAGTCTTCCTGTTAGTGTTGGTATTACATGGCATTTCGTATTACATGCTTGGTGCTCACTTTCTGGCTAAGATGTTGTACTTTTAGACTATGGTGGGAAGTCCTTAATTGGGTAGACATTTATAATAAAGTATCTTCCCCATGTCAACAATGGAAAGTTTTAGAGGAAAAGAATCTCTTAATCTCTGAGAAAGAAGATGAAAAGCATCTAAAGATGTGCCTCATACCTGTTTTTGTAAATGAAGTATTACTGGAACACAACCATATTCACTTACTGACTTGGTGCTGTTTTGGAAGATTTGAATAGTTGGGTTAGAGAAATAGTATGGAGGTTAAAGCACTTACCTTGCTTGCAGCTAACCTAGGTTCAGTCCCTGGCACCTGTGAGCACTACCAAAAGGATCCTTGAGTGTAGAGCAAAGAATAAGTTCTGAATACATCCAGTGTGTGCCCCCCCACACAAATCACATAAATATTTGAGTAGTTGCAACAGGAATTTGTGGCCTACAAAGCTGAAACTATGTCCTACCTTGTCCTTTACGAGGAGGAGAAGATCCTATGTGAGGATCAGCAAGATCCTGATTGCTACTCATGGATCTTGCAACTCAGGACATGGCAAGGCAGCAGAATGTTGTTAACAACTCAGGATCTTAAGACCCCGTCGCTCAAGATTTGAATTTGAGCGACTTCAGATTTTAATTCTAGCAGTATCTCCAATTTATTTGTATTTACTAAAATAGTTTAGAAAGCAGAATGAGGGACCAGAGTATAGTCCCAGCAGGTAGGGCGTTTGCCTTGCACGCAGCCAGCTCATGCCAACCCGGGTTCGATCCCCAGCATCCCATATGGTCCCCTGAGCACCGCCAGTAGGGATTCCTGAGTGCAGAGCCAAGAGAAACCCCTGAGCATTGCCGGGTGTGACCCAAAAAGCAAAATAAAATAAAATAAAAAGAAAGAAAGCAGAATGAGAATGCTTTTAGGGGCAGAAGAGTGGTCTAGGGCCTAGTTGACATACAAGTCAACTGAGAGTGATGTGAGTCTCAGGCCTGAAGATGATTCACAGAAAGTGAATTTAGGATGGTCTGAGAGGTTTGAACTAGAGTCTTAATTACCTGGACACCTGACAGAATCTTTAGGTTCAAGAAATATGGAGAGATAATATAGTGTTTTAAAGACCTCCTGGGACAAAAGGATGTAAGATTCTCTGAGACAAGGGTGCAGAGATGCTACTGCCTTCTACTACAGAGCCTTTAGGTCTCAGAAGAGACCTTTATTGCTTTCCTGGGACTGAACAGAAATGTATTTATTATTCATATATATCTCTTGATTTCCTTCTCATTTGCATCTTATTTATTCTATAAAAACATAAAGCCAGTGCTTTATCCACTGTAGGCAGTTTTGAAGGGACTGCCTGAGAAGGTTGGAGGTTGTCCCTATGCAAACTGTGGAGCTGGGAAAGAGCAGAAGATCCAGACAGCCTTGGGAGGGGGAGCTTGTGAATACACCCTACACTTCTTGAAATTTTCTCTTGAAAAGCAAAAGCTTTGTTGGAAAAGGCAGTTAGTTGTTTTCACTTCTTAGGCTAGGATGTTTCATAATAGAGACTAAATTCCAGCCTCCTCATTTTGCAGATGAGGAACCGGAGGCAAAAGGAGCTTGCAGTTACACAACAAACTGTGAAATCATTCTGTAAAAAGATCTTTTAAATGTTCTCATTGCACATTTTTATTCACTACGAAAATTTAACAGAATACTATGGCTGTAATTTAACAAAAACAAATGCATCACCAAAAAAGTAGAATAGAAAGAAAGGGTTTGGGGCAGAGAGATAGTCCAGTGGATAGGGTGTTTACCTTGCATGCTGTCGACCCGAGTTCGATCCTCGGCATCACATATGGTCCCCCATGAAGTGCCAGGAGTAATTCCTGAGTGCAGAGCCATGAGTAACCCCTGACCATTGCTGGGTGTGCCCCAAAAAAGCAAAAAAAAGAAAGGAAAAGAAAGGGTTGACTGATACCTATTATAAAAAAATGGGGATGCGGGTCAGAGAGATAGAAGAACAGGTTAAAGCTCTTGTCTTCATGCAGTTGACCTTGGTTTGATTCCTAGGATCACATACTTTCCCTCACGCACCACCATGATGGCACTTGCTCTTATGTAAGATCCTAAGCTCATATTGAGTGCCCTTCATTACCAAGTGACCAAGACAATCTCTCTCACTGTTTGTCATCTCTGGAAAAAAGGAGCCAGCAGATGTTCTAGTAGCTTACAGCACTTGCCAAGAAAACTTAAGTCCATGAGTTCAAACCCAAGTGCTACCAACATTCACTGAGGCAATTCTGAGATCTCTTTTAGGGATCCCCAGCCCAAAACTAGAAAAGGGCAGGACCACTTTTCAGTGGCTGAGGATGTACTCAACATGGGTAAGGGTGAGGTTGTAAGCTTAATCCCTAGTACTAGTGCTAAAAATATACCAAGGTAATTCAGTGTGGGTCCCCAAGAAAGTATGCAGGAATCCAATTTGTCCCTTTACTGGGCCTTGTTTACATCATGGGGTAACTTCTCTAAAGTCCTCTAGGTCTCAAAATCAGAGAAGGGTTTTAAGAACCATCTAGTTAAAGGAGACAGGATCCATGCCTGTCAGGATCCATGTCTTTTGTCGTGTTCCTTTAGGGTTTGGGGATGCGGTGGTGGTAGTGGTGATGATGATGATGATGATGATGATGATGATGATGATGATGATAGAACTCTTGTTGAATTACAGTGAAATATCAGTGAAAGTTGTACAGTTAAGGTGGCTTTCTTCCTTGATATCTTTCTGTTCTAGTATACATTTTTGTACATCACATCGTTGCTTTCTGTATTATTCAATAAAAATATTTTTATTTTATTTTATTTTTTAATCTTTTATTATAGCACTGTGAGATATACAATTACAAAGATGTTCACGATTGGGTTTCAGTCATACAGTGTTCCAGCACCCATCCCTTCACCAGTGCCCACTTCCCACCACCAATGTCCGCTAATTCCCTCCACCTCTCCTCCAGCCTGCCTCTATGGCAGACACTTTACCTTTTCTCTGTCTCTCTGTTTCTGTCTCTGTCTCTCTCTCTCGATCTCTCTTGATCTCTCTCTCCCCCTTCTCTCACACATTGTGACTTGCAATAGATGCATTTAGAGGTCATCGTGTATATCCCTTTGTCTACGTTCAATGCTCAGTTCTAGACTGGCACTATCATTTCCAACTATTATTAGCACACTGTTCCCTTCCCTGTCCTACCTAACCTCTGACTCCCACACACTTGTGCTAGATTCCACCACTGACAAGACCTCCTGATCCATGTTTTGCCTGGCCTTGGATATTGGTATCATGCTATTTTTTATATCCCACAAATAAATGCAGTTATCCTATATCTGTCTTTTACCTTCTAGCTCATTTCACTCAACATGATCCTCTCCATGTCCATCCATTTATAGACAAATTTCATGACTTCATTCTTCCTAATTGCTCCATAGTATTCCATTGTGTAGATGTACCACAGTTTCTTAATCCAGTTGTCTGTTCTCGGGTACTCTGATTGTTTCCAGATTCTGGCCATTGTGAATAGTGATGCTATGAGCATAGAAGTGTAGATGGTGTTTCTACTGTGTGTTTTTGGTCTCCCATGATATCTTCTCAGGAGTGGTATGGCTGGGTTCAAATGGGAGCTCAATTTCTAGTATAGAAATATTTTAGAGACGCGTGGGGTAGAGCTGCCATTTAGCTCTCCCCTAGCTCAGCTGACCATGAGGCTCCCAGGAGGAAAGATGGGTTTTGGGTGTTGGCCCATCACCTCTGTAACAGCCGGATGAGACTTGCTCACCATAATAGCCGCCATTTTCACGGTTCAGACTCCACAGCTCATCAGAACCCACGCAAGAGAGATGCTGATCTCAAGACCAGCTTAGCAGAGCAGCCAAGTTCAAGCCCAGGTCGGCAGCTCTCAGAAGTGGAAGTCACCAGGTGTTCCTGAGATGAAGCTGGGGTCCCCATTCCCCTGTCTGACCTGTCCCAGAGGTCTGGTAGCCCCGCCCACGAACTGCCTCAGGGCTCTCTGCCATCATGCAGAGACTCAGACACACAGGGAAGAGCTGCTATCCAGCTCTGCCGCATTGTACACCAAACTAGTGGAACCAATCATGTTCTAGAATATATTACAATCCACAATGTGTAAAAAAGGGAAGCAAGGAGAGAGAGGAGAGAGAGAGAGAGAGAGAGAGAGAGAGAGAGAGAAAAAGAGACAAAGGAGATAAAGAACCTGCCATGGAGGCAGTCTGGGGGAAGGGGGAGGGAAGTGAGGACATTGGTGATGGGAAATGGGCACTGGTGGAGGGATGGGGTTGGAACACTGTAGAACCAAATCTCAAACATGAACATCTTGTAATTGTATATCTAACGGTGGTACAATAAAATATTAAAAAAATAAATATTTTAATGGAGAAACATAAACATTCTTTAGGTATACACATTGTTATCCACAGGTTGTGCTTGGGAAATGTGGCCACAGGAATTTCACAGGCAACTGAAGTGAAAGTGTATCCACTTACAACCAATCTCAGGTGAACATAGTTCTGTGAAAGAAGAGCACTAAGTACAACATTTCAGTGGTAATAAACTAGTAAGGGAACAAAGAGGAGAAAGCAACTAACACTGCCTAAAAGTGTGGAAGGGGAGAGAGGGAAAGAACAGTGAGAGATGTTCTGTCTAAACTGAAGATAATGTGGGTAAATGGTGAGTAGGTGCCTAGCTTGTTGAGAAGAAGGAACTTAAATGGATGGTATTTGTGTTGTCCAACATAAATTGTACAACTTGATGTGAGGAGTTAAATATGATTTTTTAAATCTAGTTTCTACTAGATTTTAGTCAAAAAGTGTATTAACTGCTGAAAAAGTGTCAGGGATTGACATGTATTCATATGAAGAGAAAGACAATTGGAAAAATGATACCATATTTTATAAACATGAGAGAATTTGAATTTCCCATATTCTAATATCTAAGGTTTGCAGAAATATACTGAATCTAGAGATAATGGTGAAAAAATGATGCAGGACCCAATTAAGGAGACATTTACCTTGTGAGGCAGGCTTAAATAAGGTTACTTAGAAGGGTTAAATAAGTTTCCTTTCAATTTTATCAAAAAGACATGTACACAAAGCTTGACTATAATTCCTTTGAAGTCATAACTTTTTATTGTTTCTAAAGGTTATTATATTCACCTTGTTGGCCAGAGTACCTGGCAAGAAAAATATTTTGACCATCTCAGTATGTTATAAACCTCATTGGCTACAATATTGCCACTGTGCAAAGCTTGCCTGCAGATAAGTATCAAGTGACAAGTTTGTTATATTAAGTTAAAGGGAAGTTAAAGGGTGGAGATGGAGAGAAGAAAGCAGAGAGACTGGGTAAGAAAAGAGGTTTATAGAAGGAAGTTAGTATTGAAAGGCATGAAAGAAAAGGCCGATTTAAGGTCACTCTTGAATTGACCATTAGCTGTAGGCATTACATGGAGAGGACGCTGTCTCCAGTTAGGCACGCTAAATAAAGAATACCAGAACAGAAAGAGCTGTTGCTAAAAGTGCCACTCCAAGTACAAATGGGCACAGAATAGAGTCCTGCCTGGAGAAATTAGTAGGGTAAGCTCCATAGAAGAGAGGGGAATGACTGGTTTCTAAGGATGAAAAGGGTGTGGATAGTAAGCAGGAAAAAGATATGCAAATAACAAGTTCTTTTCTGTAATTTAACCATGAAACCACTAAGACAAATTCCTTTTTTTCATTTGAAATTATTTTTATTGAATCACAATGAGATACACAGTTACAAAGCTATTCATGATAGGGTTTCAGCCATAGAATATTCCAATACCCATCCCTTCACCAGTGTATGTTTTCCGTCACCAATGTCCCTGGTTTCCCTCCCACCACCATGCCATCCCCCTCTCCCACCCCAACCTGCCTCTATGGCAGGCACTGTTATTCTCTCTCTCTCTCTCTCTCTCTCTCTCTCTCTCCCTTTCTCCCTTCTGGCATTATAGTTTGCAGCACAGATACTAACAGGTTATTATGTATATCTCTTTACCTACTTTCAGCTCTCAGTTCTCATGCAGAGTGATCATTTCCAACTATCATTATCTCTGTCCTACTCTATCCTAGCTGTCCTCCCCCAACCCTTCCACTTGTGGCAAGCTTCCATCCATGGGCCAGTCCACCTGGCCCTTATTCGTGGGTGTTAGTTAGTCTCATATTACATCTCATAGATGAGTGAAATCATTCTGTCTATCTCTCGCCTTTGACTTATTTCACTCTGCAATGATACTCTTCATGTCCATCCATTTTAAGCAAATTTCGTGTCTTTGTTTTTCTTTTTTAGTTGCATAGTATTCCATTGTGTAGATGTACTATAGTTTCTTTTTTTTTTTTTTTTTTGCTTTTTGGGTCACACCCAGCGATGCTCAGGGGTTACTCCTGGCTCTGCACTCAGGAATTATTCCTGGCGGTGCTCGGGGACCATATGGGATGCTGGGGATCGAACCCGGGCCGGTACAGGCCGGCCACGTTCAAGGCAAATGCTTACCTGCTGGGCTATCACTCCAGCCCCCTCTTTATACAGTCATCTATTCTCCAGCACTCAGGGTGTTTCCAGATTCTGGCTATGCTAATAGTACTGCAGTGAACATAGAAGAGCAGATGTCATTTTGGGTCCCCTAGGTATATTCCCAGAAGTGGTATTGCTGCATCCTATAGGAGCTCAATTTCTAGTTTTTTGAAAAATGATGACACTGTTTTCCAAAAAATCTGAATCAGTCAGCATTCCCATCAACAATTAATAAGAGTTTCTTTCTCCTTGCATCTGTGCCAGCACCTGTTGTTCTTGTTCTTTTCGATGGTGCCAATCTCTGTGAAATGGTGCCAGTGGTGTGAGATGATATCTTATTGTTTAGATTTGAATCTCTGTGATTATTAATGATGTAGAATTTTTTTTCATATGCTTTTGCCCATTTATATTTCTTCTTTGAGGAAGTTTCTGTTCATTTCTTTTCTCAGTTTTTGATGGGGTTGGGTGTTTTTATTGTAGAGTTATACCGTTGTATCTTTGCTATTAACTCTTTGTCAGATGGATATTGGATAAATAATTTTTCTCATTCTGCGGGCTGTCTTTGTTTCTTTGTCACCTTTTCTTCTGAAGGGCATAATCTTCTTAGTTTAATGTAGTCCCAGTTGTTTATCTTTGCTTCACCTTGCTTGGTCAGTGAAGATGCCTTTAGATTCAATGTCATAGAGTGTTCTGTTTATGTACCTTATAGATTCAGGTTTAAGATAAATTCTTATCAGACATGATTGTCACAAAATAGTTCTATTGTGGTTACCAGTGACAGTACTTGACCCTAATTAAGAGGCAGTTTTGGTTACTAAATAATAAAGAATCTGGCCTAGATTTGTTCAGAGACTCACTTTGGCATACAGGCTTTGTCTGGAGACATCTGCAGACTTTCACGCTTCTCATGGTGGCATTAGGGAGCTTGATCTGAATTATGTTCTTCTCTGGCCTTTCTCTATACTATGGCCACTTTTACTTTTCTGCCAATTTAGGTTATTATCAGAGTCTCTATAGAAATTCTAGACAACTACTTAAAATATGGAATTTTGGGGCTGAGTAATAGTACAGGAGGTAGGGTGTTTGCCTTGCTTGCAGCTAACCAAGGCTCCATCCTTGGCATTTGATATGCCATGTCCCCCAAATCCACCAGGATTGGTTCCTGAATACAAAGCCAAGAGTAATCCCTGAGCACAGTGGAGTGGCCTAAAAACCTAAACAAACAAATAAATAATAGATAGATAGATAGATGGATAGATGGATGGATGGATGGATGGATGGATGGATGGATGGATGGATGAATGGATGGATGTATAGGCAACAAATAAATAGAATGGGGCAGGAGAGTGGGGAGAGAGTATGGGGGTTAAGGTTCCAACCTTGTAAGCACTTTGCAAGCTCCTTCAATACCTGCTATGGTTCTCCAAACACTGCCAGAGTCACTCCTGAACACAAAGCCAGGAATAGCCCCTGAACCTGAGCACCAAATGATTTGGTCCAAATCCCTATTTAAATAAATTAAATTAATTTAATTTGGTAAAATCCCAGGTCCAACCAAAGAGCTAGAACTTGGGTTAAGATGCTTGCCATGTAAGTGGCTAGTTTCAGTTTGATCCCTGGTGTTTCATATAGCTCTCAAAGCTCCATCAGAAGTGATTCCTGAACATCAAATCAATCACTATCTCACTATCACTATCTTCCCGTTCATCATCTATTTCCTAGAGCGGACACCATTAATATCTCCATATGTCCTGTCTCATGCTAGTAGAACCCAAAGGCATCCGCTTGCTCCAGGAACATAGAGAGCCTCAAACCATTATATTAGGTCATGGGAATGATCATGATCATGATCACGATCTTCCCGTTAATCATCTATTTGCTAGAGCGGGCACCAGTAATATCTCCATATGTCCTGTCTCATGCCAGTAGAGCAAAGGGCATCGGCTTGCTACAGGAACATAAAGAGCCTCAAACCATTATATTAGGTCATGGGAATGACCTAATATAATTGTTACTGGCATTTGGCATGTCAAATACAACACGAGCAGCTTGCTAGGCTTGCCGTGCGGGAGGCATATTATTTAAACACCTCCAAATAAAGCATTTATTGATGAACCGCGATGGGCTGGTCGACTGGGTGGAGTTCTGAAGAGAGGGAAGTCCGGATGTGGAAAATGGCGGCGCCCATGGAGTGGGTGGGGGTTGTCTGGCTTATTGTGAGGTTCTGCCGGGGTGGTGGGCCAAGGCTAGAACCCACCATGCCTCCCGACTGCCTCATGAACGGCTGGGCACAGGGAGAGCAAGGAACCGCTCTGCCCCATGTCTAAGAGTCTCTGGACCAGCATACCTGGGCCGGATTGAGGAAGAAACTGCTGCAGGGTGGGTGTCGATGATCCAGGCTGTGATGGGCTGGTCGGCTGGGTGGAGTTCTGAAGAGAGGGAAGTCCGGATGTGGAAAATGGCGGCGCCCATGGAGTGGGTGGGGGGGGGTCGTCTGGCTTGTTGTGAGGTTCTGCCGGGGTGGTGGGCCAAGGCTAGAACCCACCATGCCTCCCGACTGCCTCATGAACGGCTGGGCACAGGGAGAACAAGGAACCGCTCTGCCCCATGTCTAAGAGTCTCTGGACCAGCATACCTGGGCCGGATTGAGGAAGAAACTGCTGCAGGGTGGGTGTCGATGATCCGGGCTGTGATGGGCTGGTCGGCTGGGTGGAGTTCTGAAGAGAATGGAATGACCTAATATAAATGTTACTGGTATTTGGCATATCAAATACGACACGAGCAGCTTGCCAGGCTTGCCGTGTGGGTGTCATACTCTTGTAGTCACCTCTAAATAAAGCATTTATTGATGAAGCGGCCGCCCGAGCCAGGCTGTGATTGTCTGGTCTGCTGGGTGGAGTTGTGACGAGAGGGAAGTCCGGACGTGGAAAATGGCAGCCCCATGGAGTAGGGGGAGTCGTCTGGCTTGTTGTGAGGCTCTGCTTGGGTGTCGGGCCAGGGCTAGAACTCCCGGGTGCCTCATGAGCAGCTGGGCACAGGGAGAGCAAGTAGCAGCTCTGCTCCATGTCGGAGAGTCTCTGGTTCCGCATACCTGGGCCGGGTTGAAAAAAACTGTCATTAAATTAATTAAATAATTAATAAAAGTCAGCCATATTGTTGTGTTATGGAGTAGGGAGATAAATGTGTAAAACCCCAAATTAAGGTCCCACCTACCCCAGTCCACTGTTGTGTGTGTGAAGCCATTGCCACATCAGATCAAGAGACATAATCTTCAACTGAGAATTTGGGGAATGAAAAGGAAGAATACATAAAACACAAAGTTATTGGACAGGGTAGCAGTGAGATTCACTTAAAGTGAAAGTGACCATACATCTCAAGAAACTCAAATAATCTTTTGTCAATGAATTCATTCAGGGTCCTCTTTGTAGGTCAAGGAATTGCTGATAATCACATTTCCAAAACCTGGGAATGGAGGAAGAAGATGTGATTGAACAAACATCAGTAACAAACAGGAGTCATTCAAGGATTTAGATTTTTTTTTATTTTTTCATTTCCTAAATCATTTTCCATTTTTGAAAATAGTTCTTTTGTAATGTGGTACTCAGAAAGGACTGAAAACAAGCACCGTGTCTCTTTAAAACATCTGGTGATTTAAATTCTAGTGCCCTCGTTTGTTTTCATTGTTTTGATTTCATTGTGCTGATCCTTCAGTCCCTTCATATTCTCCTCTCCTGTTAGAAAATGATGTGTGTGCATAGAAAGCCACCTTTTCCCGGACTCTGCAGTTCAGGCAGGCTTATTATAAATAGGTCAACCAACACAAGTGTCCATTATGACTTTCCAGTTGACTGGCGATCTAGTACACGACTGCTTCACTCCTGGATATGACTTTCCCTAAGATATGGAAGTTTTTCAGAACTAAACTGTGGGATATGGCCTATCCTAAACTTGAAGCTACTTTTAGGATCTGGGAGTCTGGATTCTAGATCCTCAAAAAATGTCAAATTGGAGATATTGGTTAGAATCATGACTAATTACAAAAGTAGCTTCAGAAAGCTTATAAAATTTAATAGAAACAACTTATAGAAGATATCAGAGAAGTCCTTTCACTATCAGTTAAAGTTATAATTTATAAAGAGGTGCATACAACAGAACATTGCTTTAAAAAATTCTTTTCTTTAACATAATACCAATATCCAAGACCATATAAAACATGGATCAGGAGGTCTTGCCAGTTGATAGAGCCTATGGCAAATATGTGGGAGTCAGGGGTTAGGCAATACAGAGAAAGGAACAGTGTACTAATAATTATTGTAAATGATAATACCAATGTAGAACTGAGCATTGAGAATAGGCAAAAGGATATACATGATAACTGCTAACTGTATGTATTGCAAGCCACAGTGTGTAAAAAGAAGGAAGAGAGAGAGAGAAAGAAAGAAAGAAAGAAAGAAAGAAAGAAAGAAAGAGAAGTGAAAATTGCCTGCCATAGATGTAGGCTTGGGGAGGGAAAATCATGGGACAACGGGCACTGGTGGAGGGATGGGTGCTGGAACATGGCATGACTGAAGTCCAAATATGAACACTTTTGTAACTGTATATCTCACAGTGGTATAATAAAAATCTTTTAAGTTTTTTATTTTGTGACTTGGGATATGAGTTTTAAGTGGACGTTGTCTTAACAACTTTACCAAAATGTTTAAAATTGTAAAAAACCATAAAATTAAAAATAAAATCCATCTTGAATCTAAATAGATAACTCAATGGGTTAGACTGCATGATTTGTATGCAGGAACCCTGGGTCAATCTCTGGAATGGTAAGGTCCCTGAACACTACCAAGAGAGACTCCCAAGCACCAAGCCAGGCTTATTCCCTGAGTACTGCCAGATACAGCCCCAAAATAAAGTAGTAGCATTAGTAGTAGCAGTAATAATAATAATTATTATATATTATTACATTATTTTATAGTTATTGCTATAATTATATTATATAATTATTATTATTACTATCCCATTTTGTTAGATATATTTCTGTTAGCAGCTACATCTGGAAGTGCTCAGGGGTTAATCCTGGCTCTGTGCTCAGGAATCACTCTTGGTTGTGTTCAGGAGACCATATGGCCTGCCAGAAGTTGAACCAGGGTAGGTTCCGTGCCAGGCAAGCACCTTAGCCCTGTATAATCTCTCCAGTCCCTAGATTCTTCTCATTTATACATACCAGTGGCATATTATAGTTAGCAGAGTATCACAGGGTGCCTCTTTATTTGCCAACTGTATACATCTTACCACAAAACACTGTATTTTTAGTATCTTAACAGCAAAAGCAGTGTCCTATTTATGTTTGCACTTTAGTACTGAGCAATACAACTCATATCCATGTGGTCACCAGAAACATTTAGTAGATGAATTTAGAATTAATAATAAAATGTTTTCTAATAATGAAGCCATTAAATGGCTATTCCAAAGTCATCCCTATGAAGTTCATGATAAACCATGGAACAAAGTAATCCATGAAAGGGGCAGGGGGCAGGGAAACCATTCAGGAAGCAGTATGGAAAATCAGAGGAGGAGGAGCAATTATGCAGTATTCTACACCTTTACAAAGAACGTGTTCATGCTCATTAGAAAGTGCTTTCCTCCCTCATCATATGGGTTTGGGCTAGTAGAAACATCAGCTGGTCTCCCAGCAAAAGCTAGTTAAAAGTGGTCATGTGACTTACCTAGATGTCAGCACTGTTCTGTCTTATCCCAGAAGTTACCTATCAGTTAAGCAAATTGACACTGATGTTTAGTGTTAGAAAGGCAGCAGAGTATTCGAAGTAAGAAAATATCCTGTAGAGACAATCCTAAATTCTTGTAAGATGGAACTCTATCACTTGTGCCATTAATAAAATAGCCATTGTGGAATGGTCATTAATGAAACAATACATTTTAAGAATAATGTAGCAGGCACCGCACAGTAAGTGCTCAACAAAGGAAAGCCAGTAACAAAAGAAAGACACAACGTAATTGTGTCTAGGTTAAAGAACCCATTTCAGGGTCTGTGGCTGTGTGCAAGAGCCCTCTTGTGGTCATACTGAAAATAACTTTTCTCATTACTTCACTGCAAAATCACTGTCAATGGTTAATAGAGTCATCCCTAGGTTAATGAAAGTCTACACTTTTAATGGAGCATTAACTGACATGAAGTAAATTATTTGAATTGAAATAGAAATATCAAGGTTTAATTTAGACTTAAGTCTTTGAATAATTTTTCTTTTATTATATTTTCTACGTTTGTTTGTTTGTTTATTGCTTTTTGGGTCACACTCAGCAATGCTCACGAGTTATTCCTGACTCTGCACTCAGAAATTAATTCTGGCGGTTCTTGGGAAACCATATGAGATGCCAGTGATCGAACCTGGGTCGTCCCCATGCGAGGCAAATGCCCTACCCGCTGTGCTATCACTCCAGTCCCCACTCTTTATTGTTTTTATCTTTATTTTGTGACTTAAACTGTTAAAATGGAGTTTCACACATACAACATTTCCACACCACATGCTCCACCAGTATGTCCTCTTTCCTCCATCATTATCTCAGTTCCATCTCAGTTATCTCACTTAGCAAATATATAGTGGGGAAACATATTGAACTTGGAAAAGAAAAGACCATGCTTGGGTGGAAGAGGTATTTTTTCTCTTCTTCCTTTGTTTCTCAAAATAAATGGCAATATTTTTAAATGCATGCACAAAAACTAAGACCAAAATTTCTAAAATATTTTGTAAGATGAGATCTGCCTATCACTGCCTATCACTCCTGCCCCTCAAGGTGTTGCAGGCGTGGCTGTGGTGCCCTGCTGCGTCAGCAGGTGGTAGACAGGGGACAGGCCTGTCTACACTCAGGGCTCTGCCCCGTGGGCCCTAGATAGTTGAAGGTCTGACATAGAAAAAGTCTGGGCCCCCTGGGATGAACCCAGAGCCATGGCAGAGCCTGGCAAGCTACCCGTGGCATATTCAATATGCCAAAAACAGTAACAGTGATGCACCTCGTTCCCAACGAATGGAGATGTTACTGGTGCCTACTCGAGCAAATCGGTGAACATCAGGAAGACAAGTGATACAAGTGAAGGTCTACCAGTGCTTTATATATCTTGTACATTAACCATTTGTCAAATGAGTGGTGGGAAAATATGACATTTGACTTATGTAAACATCCATTCAGCCATTTTTTAAAAACTTTATCTTTCCAATAGTTAAATGTTTACAACATTCACAGAAACAAAATAATCTGTTCTCATTCCTCAGACTGCAGACCTCTGACCCAGATCATGAGAGAACAATTTCAGTGCTCTCATTTGGGACTCTAGTAAATAAAAATACCTGACAATAAACTAAGGCTAACATTTTGCTAATAAGTAAGGCAATTTTCCCTTGATAAATTATTTCTGGGCCGCAGAGTTTGGCATTTCCTTGCCCCTATTTATTTCTCCAATAGAATAACTAGGTCCAATTTCTCCAAAGCTGTCCCTTAGGCAAGGAGTGACTTGTGACCATTTCACACATGAAGGACAAAGGTCAATAAAATTATCAGTATGTTCTTATGAGTATCTCCATTAATAATGACTAGTACCACATAGTCCCAGCTCTTCAAGAAGCCAGCAAACAGGACTCAGGTACCTTATTATTTAGCACATCGTAAGGCACAGGACAGCCTGTACCTGTGTGACCTCTTCAGGTGAGAAGAAACAGAGGAAAAGATCAGCTGCCAAATCTTGTGAGCCTAGAGCTGTACTTACTGAGTTATGAAATCCCCCTTCAGTGAATATTTCTCTAAGGTTATTGTGTCCCCAAACTTTCTATGGAGCTCACTGCCAAGCTGCTAGTCTACCTGCCAACAAGGAAGCAAGGAAGCAAGTCCTAGGGCAGATGTTGAGTTGCCAGAGGACTGAGTCATGCTGACTTTAATATGGGCAGAGTAGGAAGACCTTCACTAATGGGTCTCTCAGGACTTCCCACTGGCAAAAGGTGCTGAGAGCGTCAGGGATCCACAGAGATCTCTCCTATCTTCCAATCCTCCTCTGATCACACAATCATCTTACTTTTAAGTGAGACAGTGAGCATTTTTGATGTACCTGCTTTGTTCCAGACCTGTTGTCCAGAAATGCAAAAACAAAGTTCTACCATCTAAAACTTATAGGTCAGTGGAGGGAGATCCCTTCTTACAGAAGGAACTGATTCGTCCTCAATGGGCCCTGTGCCGTGAATGATGTGGTTAAGTGTGGCAGGAGAGGATTGTTTCAGTTTTCTGGGAACATATGTGCTTCAATTTAAAATCCATGTTTTAAAGATATTCCGTGGGTCAGAGGAACCAAACCACCATTGAAATCCCCTTCTAGGAGCAGCTGTTTTAGGGCAGGGTGTGTTGTTCTGAGATCTGAACTCCTCCAAGAATGGATATCAAGATCTCTAAAGACCATATCTGAAACAACTGGTATTATGGAAGAGAGGTTAAAATGTAAAGTAAATAAAATGTAAAACCTAGCTCCCCACTTTAGAGGACTAAGAGCCATGCAGGGCTAGTGACTGTCTTGTTGGTCAAAGCAAACACAGAACTCTTCTGACATTCCAGTAAGACCCATGGAATATTCCTCATAGATCATTACAACAGGGAGTGGTATAGAAAGTGAGGGAGGGACCTCAATCAGCGGTGGGAGTAGGAGTGATTAAACTGTGGAAAGACAAAATTCCAGACAAGAGGAAAGATAACTCAGTGGGCTGAAGCACATGCATTTGTTTCCCAGAGCCCTGTGATCCTCTTGAGCTCTACCTAGAACAATCCCTGAGTATCAAGCCTAGAGTAGTCCTTAACCAACACAGGGTATGCCTCCCTCCAAAAAAAAAGAAGAAAAAAGAAAGAGGAGCCAAAAATTGGCTGAGTGGTTGAAAGCAGGAAGCCCATGATCGGTTCTCTGCATCACATGGTCCTCAAAGCTCTACTGTGAGAGATTCTCAAGCACATTATATCATGAATGGTGTTCGATCTTGTCAAATACTTTCTCTGTACCTATTGATATGATCATGTGGGTTTTTCTCCTTTTATTATGTATTATGTAGATTGACTTATGAATATTGAACCATCCTTGCATCTCCAGGATGAATTCTATTTAGTCAATGTATATGATTTTTTTATGAGTCTCTGGATTCTATTTGCTAGTATTTTGTTGAAAATCTTTGCATCTGTGTTCATTAATGATATTGGTCTGTAATTTTCTTTTTTGTGTGATGTCTCTCTGATTTGGGTATCAGGGTGATATGTGCCTCATAGAAACTGGGAATGTTTCTGTTTCTTCAATTTTTGGAAAACCTTGAAAAGGACTGGCAATAGGTCCTCTTTAACGTTTTGGAAGAATTCACTAGTGGATTCATCTAGACCTGGGCATTTGTGTTTGGGAAGACTTTTATATTGTTTCAATTTTCTTGACAGTGATGGGCTTATTCATGTATTCCAAATCTTGGTTCATGCTTGGGAGGTTATAAGAATCCAGAAATTGCCTATTTCCTCTAGGTTCTATTGTTTCATGGCATACAGACTCTCAAAGTTATCTTTGATGAACTTTTTGAATTTCTATGGTTTCTGTTGTGATGTGCCTTTTTTATTTCTGATTCTATTTATTTGGGTTCTCACTCCCCTTTCTTTGTGAGCTTTGCAAGTAGTTTGTCTTGTTTATTTTACAAGCTCTTGGTTTCATTGATCTTTTGTATTGTTTTTTTGTGATTCCAGCTCGTTAAGATATATACATATACACCATATGTATGGTGTATATGTATATATACATACTATATATGTCGTATGCATATATATAACCATATATTCCCCTATACGTGCGCACACACACACACACACACACACACTACTTCTTTCTCTTCCATTTCTTCCTTCAGGGAGAGTATTTCTTTCTATTTTTCTTTTATTTTTTTGCTTTTTTGGGTCACACCTGGCGATGCTCAGGTGTTATTCCTGGCTCTGAACTCAGGAGTTACTCCTGGTGGTGCTCAGGGGACCATATAGGATGCCGGATTGAACCGGGTGGAAATGAAGAAGAGAATACTGAAAATTGTCACTAGATTTAATGTTATTCTTTCACAATTCAGAGACTATGTGAATTGCAGTAACAGACAAGTTTCTCAGAGGAGTAGAAAAGAATGTGATGGTTGTTAGTTGTGTTTGCCCTTCTTCAGAGAAAAACAACTCCAATAGTTAAATCGAATAAATGGTGTTATGCTTCCTGGGAATTTGTTAAATTATACTGACAGGTCTAATATAAATGGCCCTAAAACACCCAGATCACTTAATCATCCAAAAGTTTCTTTGCCAGTTCCTATGACTACAAATGTCTTGCCCGAGAACACAGACAGCAAAAAGTAAAATATACAGCAAAACGGGGCCAAAAGTCTCAGTGACTCTCCAACATCTGATTCAAAATGTTCCTCAGTGAGTCCTATCAGAAATAAACATCAAGATGAAGATGTTATGGAATCTCCATTCACAATTGTGCCACAGAAAATCAAATACCTAGGAATCAGCTTAACCAAGTGTGTAAAGGACCTATACAAAGAGAACTACAAGACACTGCTTCAAGAAATAAAAGAGGACACGAGGAAATGGAAACACATTCCCTGCTCATGGATGGGGAGAATTAACATTGTCAAGATGGTAATACTCCCTAGAGCTTTGTACAGATTCAATGCGGTTCCTATAAGGATTCCCATGACATTCTTTAAAGAAATTGACCAAACACTCCTGAAATTCGTATGGAATAATAAGGCCCCCACTGATAGCTAAAGCAATCCTTGGGAAAAAGAAGATGGAAGGCATCACCTTTCCCAACCTCAAACTATACTACAAAGCAGTAGTAATTAAAACAGCATGGTATTGGAATAAAAACAGACCTGTGGACCTATGGAATAGAGTTGAATATCCTGACACTCACCCTCAAAGACATGATCAGTTGATCTTTGATAAAGGTGCAAAGAGTCCAAACTGGAGTAAGGAAAGCCTCTTCAACAAGTGGTGCTGGGAAAACTGGACAGCTTCATGTAAAAAAATGAATTTGAACCTGTGTCTAACACCTTGCACAAAAAATCAGATCAAAATGGGTTAAAGATCTCAATATCAGCAGACCTGAATCCATGAAGTTCGTTGAAGAAAATATAGGAAAAACCCTACACGACATTGAAGTGAAGCTAAAGACATCTTCAAAGGTGAAACACCATTAACAAAGCAACTAGAAGAAAAGATAAACATATGGGACTACATGAAAATAAAGAGCTTCTGCACCTCGGAAAGAAACAGTCACCAAGATAGAAAGACAGTCCACAGAATGGGAAAGAATATTCACCCAATACCCATCTGATAAGGGGTTAATATCCAGAATATATCAAGCACTGGTACAGCTATATAAGAAGAAAACAGACAACTCCATTAAAAAATGGGGAGAAGAGATGAACAGAAACTTTGACAAGGAAGAAATTAGAATGGCCAAAAGGCATATGAAAAAAATGCTCATCATCACTAATCATCAGAGAGATGCAAATCAAAACAACAATGAGATATCACCTCACACCACAGAGACTGGCCCATATCCAAAAGGGTAAAAGCAACAAATGCTGGTGTGGATCTGGGAAAAGGGGACTCTCAGACATTGTTGGTGGGAATGTCGACTTGTACAACCTTTCTGGAAAACAATATCGACATTCCTCCAAAGACTTGAAATTGTGCTCCCTTTTGACCCAGCCATACCACTCCTGGGAATATACCCTGGGAAGCCAAAAACACACAGTGGAAACAAAATCCGCACTTTTATTTTCATAGCAGCATTATTCACAATAGCCAGAACCTGGAAACAACCAGTATGCCTGAGAACTGATGACTGGATAAAGAAACTGCTTGCTTTTCTAAAAATTGTGAATATATTGGTCCGGAACGATAGCCCAGCGGGTAGGGCGTTTGCCTTGCACCGGCGGCCCATGCCGGCCAGGGTTCGATCCCGGCATCCCATATGGTCCCCCGAGCACCGCCAGGAGTGATTTCTGAGTGCAGAGCCAGGAGTAACCCCTGAGCATCGCCGGGTGTGACCCAAAAAGCAAAAAAAAAAAAAAAAAAAAAAAAAATTAAAAAAAAATATAAAATTGTGAATATAATACATTTCTTCCTAAATTATTCTAGAGTATGCAAATGTGAATGATATAAAAACACCATAATTTGTATGACATTTTGTAGTGAATTAAATATTTTTTGAATATGCTTCTTTGACAGCCAGTGTTATATTTTTCAGATCAACACAAAACACAATGATTAAACTCATTATTTTCTTTTCTTTTTTTTGCTTTTTGGGTCACACCTGGCAATGCTCAGGGGTTACTCCTGGCTTTGCACTCAGGAATTACTGCTGGCGGTGCTCAGGGGACCATATGGAATGCCCGGGCTCGAACCCGGGCCGGCATGGGCCGCCCAAGTGCAAGGCAAATGCCCTACCCACTGGACTATTGCTCCGGCCCCTAAATTCATTATTTTCAAATTCACATATTTAAAGTCATACAAATTGCAACTTCCCTGGCAACATTACTGGCTGCCAAATTTATACCTGTTTCTTCAGCTGTAGCTTTTCTTTTGGGGGGGGTCACACCCAATGATGCTCAGGGATTTCTCCTGGCTCTGCACTCAGGAATTATTCCTGGCGGTGCTCGAGGGACCATATGGGATGCCAGGGATCGAACCCAGGCGGGCATGGGCGGCTGAGTGCAAGGCAAATGCCCTACCCACTGGACCATCACTCCGGCCCCATTCAGCTGTAGCTTTTGATATTTAGAATTCTTAAATTTCTGTAAATTTTGTAGAAGTAATGTATTCACTGCCTTTGTGATGCAATATTTAGTTGTATAATTTCTGTGTGTAAACAAAATGCTTGGGCTTTCAATACAGTATTCATATAAAGCAATAAATATTAATGTCATTAAAAAGTCCTAGGTACTCTTCCTAAATGTGAACAAACCAAACAAATTCCCACTCTAAGAAGTTTTTAGTCTAGAGAGGTAATAGATACTGAGAATACACCTATGCCAAATAGTGATGAAGTTTATGAAAAATAAGCAAGATAAGGGTACAGGGTTTTTTAATAATATTACAAGAAGAGCTTATTGGAAATATAATATATGATCAGCAGAGACCTAAAGTGTGTCTAAAGTGTGTGTGAGGGCTGGAGCAATAGCACAGAGGGTAAAGCATTTGCCTTGCTCACAGCCAACCCAGGTTCGATCCCCGCATCCCATATGGTCCCCTGAGCCCCGCCAGGAGTAATTCCTGAGCAAAGAACCAGGTGTAACCCCTGAGAGTCGCTGAGTGTGACCCAAAAAAAAGTAGATAGATTAGATAGATAGATAGATAGATAGATAGATAGATGATTGATAGATAGATAGATAGATAGATAGATAGATAGATAGATAGATAGATAGATAGATAGATAGATAGATAGATAGATAGATAGATAGATAGATAGATAGATAGATAGATAGATAGATAGATAGATAGATAGATAGATAGATAGATAGATAGATAGATAGATAGATAGATAGATAGATAGATAGATAGATAGATAGATAGATAGATAGATAGATAGATAGATAGATAGATAGATAGATAGATAGATAGATAGATAGATAGATAGATAGATAGATAGATAGACAGATAGACAGATAGACAGACAGACAGATATAGACAGATAGACAGATAGACAGACAGACAGACAGACAAATATACAGACAGACAGACAGATATATAGACAGACAGACAGATATATAGAGCAGACAGACAGACAGACAGATAGATAGACAGACAGACAGACAGACAGATTAGACAGACAGACAGATAGACAGATTAGACAGATAGACAGATAGACAGATAGACAGATAGATAGATAGACAGACAGACAGACAGACAGACAGACAGATAGAGTGTGTGTGAGTGAGGGGGAGTGGTGGTGGTGAGGAGTTGGTGGGAAACAGAATATGACCTTATCCTTTCCATTTTGCTCTGCCCTCAGGTTTTAGCTTGAAAAAGCTAAGAAGATCTTACTGAAAATCAAGGTCATCCATCAGATTCCAAAGACAAATTCACTCATGTATATATGCATTTTGATGCTAAAACTGTTGGCTTGGTTTTAGTCAATAGTTATAATTACACCCTTGGTCTTACCTACAGAGGTTCCTTTGGGTCTTAATCTCTATAAACCCCTCTCTGTACCATGAGGATTCCCTAGGGTTAGTGGAGCTATCATAAGAAGACTACATCCCCTTAATTTAATGCCTTATAATTCCCAGTCCTATAGCCCATTAGACCATTTTCATGGTCCAAAGGCCACAGGTAACTGTGAAGAGATAGGGAGGAGAGCTTGACCTGAGCTCACGAGGCATGCGAAGAAACATCCAGGCACTTTACTATCAGTAAAGTATCTATAACTGCCAAGGAAGAAAAGAGGCTTTGGGTGCAGACAAGTACTCTATGTATCTTCTTGTCCTGGATTCTACAAGTATCAGGAATATCCTGTCTTAACCAATTCACATGGATACTATATGAAAATTTTGAACTCCAGATGAAAATATGTAGGTTAGGAAACAATCAATTATTGCTTCATTACTGATCATTGTAGGGACCATGACTCAACAGAGTTCTCTTTATAAGTAAAGATAATTTATTAATGAGATCTCTCTTAGAAACACAGCACTTATGGCAGAAAGGCAAACTATATTCCTTTAACACCTAATTTTCCTTTCCGACTTTCTGTATCATTTTAGGCCCAACTATCCCAGGCCTTAAATGGAGTTTCTGATAAGGCAAAAGAAGCAAAGGAGTTTCTGGTTCAGCTTAAGAACATTCTGCAGCAGATCCAGGTAAGTATAGCTCCAGAATTGGGGGGGTAGTTAGGGTAGGAAGTATATAAGAGGGGTCTTGAAGAAAGGGGGAACATGTGGCGAGAGTGAGCAATAGCAGAATGCACGACTTCCTAGGCTACCGAAGGGCACACTCAGCCTTTGGACACAGGTGACACCTGATAGGGGAAAGGATGAACTCAGAGAGAATTAAGGGGCGGGGGAGCAATAGTCCAGCGGGTAGGGCATTTGCCTTGCATGCGGGAGGCCCAGATTCAAACCCCAGCACCCATATGGTCCCCCAAGCACCACCATGAGTAATTCCTGAGCGCAGAGCCAGGAGCAACCCCTGAACATCGCCAGATGTAATCCAAAAAGACCAAAAAAAATTATGGAAAGAGATTTGGAGATAAATAGTAGTCCCTGCACATCCCTATCATCCTATGTGGTATTAATATATGGTGCTTCTGTACCCGTGTCATCAATACATCAGTATAGAAGAGCATCATTTACTAAAAAAATGTTTTCACCATGACTCAGTGTTGCCACATACTGAGCTCAACCCAGATCAGTGAGGTACACATTCATCCTAAGCATACTGTGTACAGGGGAGAGCATTGCTCGAATGAATGTGCACACACTGAAGAACTGTTGTTGATTAGATGAACAATGATGATCCCTTAAAAAAATTCAGAGGGCTCTGAATTCTTTTAATTAACATACAAGTTTCTTTTTTAAAAAACTTTATTTAAACACCATGATTTCCAAAGCTGTTCACAGTACAGTTGTTTCAAGTATTTAATATTCTAACACCAGGGGCTCTGAGTTCTTCATCAGTCTAGTAAAAATGTCCTTCCCAGAATGCTTCAGTGCAGAATTTAGCCACAAATCGTTTTAAAATTATATTTCTATTTCTTACATCTCATACACTGGAACAGATATAACTAAGTACCAGAGGTAAGGTGGTTAAACTACAGAAATTAATTTTCTCACAGTTCTGGAGGTTGCAAGTCTATGATCTCTTGCTAGCTGTATTATTTTCTTCTAAGAACCTTCTCCTTGGCTTACTTCCTCATGGCTTCTTCAATCTATGTCCTTACGTGGTCTTCCCTTTGTATGCCTGTATCCTAATCTCTAAAGATGCCACTCATTTTGGATTGAGACCTAACTCAATGATCTTATTTAACCTAAATTACTTCTTGAAAAGCCTTTCCTACAAATACAGTCACATGCTGAGGTACTGGGGATCAGGAATTCAATATAAGAATTTGGAAAAGGAGACACAGTTCAGCCTGTGGTTGACATTTGAATCCATGCTGATCCTTAGTCTGAGTGCTTGACTTCAAAGGAATCTTCCTAAGAACTGAGAAAGACAGACCCTACCTCAAGAGTACTGATCGTTTTTGTTTACTTTACTCTTTTCTGATTATAAAAGTAAAAGTATGTGTTACAGAAATTTTAGTAAGTATAGAATAACAGACAACATCGCTTCTCGGCCTTTCGTTAAGATCAACTGTAGTTTCTGTTGTTACAGTTTTATTTTAACTTTATTTATTTTTGACTTTTTTGGGGGGAATCACACCAGGTGATGCTCAGTGATTACTCCTGGCTCTGTACTCAGTAATTGCTCCTGGTGGTGCGCAGGGGACCACATGGGAAGGCAGGGAAGGAACCCAGGTCGGCCGCCTGCAAGGCAATCATGCTTCTGGCTGTACTATCTCTCCAGCCCGGTTCTTAACAGTTTAAGAATAAAAGGAAAGACTAAGAAGAAGTTCATTCATATCTCTGTGCTATTTTTTCAAATAAATCAAATAAAATATTTTTCCATATCTGTAGACATACAATATGAGTGGGAGTTTGCTTTACATGACTTGAAACTGGTTTATTTCTTCTTAACTGCCTCTCACAAGCATTTCCCAGATCTTTAAATATTGAATTGAACAAGCTTCCAATGACTACACTTGCCTTGAGATTCATGATGCCCCTCCCTAGCTCATGTTTACCAAGCTTCCAGCTCAATAAACTTACATCTAAATCTAGGCTGAGCTTCTGTGAACCATCTTTGTCTTAAACACTCACCAGCTTTCAGCATGTCTTCTCGCTAATGCTCTCTGCTTCTCCCAGGAAAATGGACTGGACTATGAAGCCTGCTTGGTGGCTCAGTGTGACGCACTGGTGGATGCTTTAACTTCGGCAGAAAGCCAAGCTGCTTACCAAGGTTACTAAAGAGAGGGAGCACAAGCTGAAGGTAGTTACTTGGACGATTGATGAGCTTAATCCCCGTCTCTGTCTGTGTCCTTAGTGTGAGGTGGAGCACACAGTAGACATGGAATCAACGAGTGAGAATAAATGAGACAAGGAAAGAATGAGCAAGCTGCACTAGACCTACTTACACTCGGGCTATACATTCATGTTCTGACCTCAGAGGTCCACAACATCCATGTTCTCTCTCCAAAGCAAAGGACACCTGACTCCTGCTGCTTTCACATCTACTCACAGCCACCTTAGTTTCTGTTGTCCATAGAAGGGATGTCTGTTCTCACCTTGCAGACCAGCCCTCACCAATGCAAGTGACAAGGCTTGACTCTGCTCAGGTCCCCAGTTCTGTCCCCTTCTTCAGACTCTCCCTGATATCTCATGCACTCAATATTATCTTTGAATGCTAATAAAATGATCAATATTTATTTGATCAATATTCAGCACAGACAAGAGATAATTTCCCTCATTTGACACTCGGTACATCCAAGGCCCCTATGAACACACCACAGTGACAAAGGGGCTGAGTCACTGTTAAGGTGACATCATCTATCTCACAAAGATTCTCTACTGAATCATAAAATACTTCTTCCAAGAAAAGAAGGCATGAATGATGGGAATAGCTCCTTCACAATGCAAAAGAAACTCAAGTTATCCAGGATCTGTTAAGTGAGGAGGGAGATAAGGAATTGTTGTACCAGTCATAGCAAATTTCTGGTTGTGCACTTTCTCTGTTTTACTCTTCAGAGGGAGGTAAATTTGGTCTGTCTGGTACAGTGGCCCTGCCTGTTGGCTAATAGATCATTTGATTCCCAATGTTGAGCACACATGGAGCTTAGGAGCAGGGCAGCCAGGGAAAGGGTATAAAACGGTCAAGACCAGGGCTATCTCTTCCAGTTTCTCCATGTTGCTTTTCTGTCTGTGCAGTTTGGCTGCTCTTCTCTAATGAGACAATTACAGGAGATTTTTTTTTATCACAGATGGTTTGGGACCAGATCAATCACTGCACATTGAAGCTGCGTCAGTCAACAGGATTAATGGAGTATTGTCTGGAGGTGATCAAGGAAAATGATCCCTCAGGGTTTCTACAGGTGAGTGGCTCATCAAGAACACGAGGCAGGCTAGGCTTCCTTCCTCCAGCCAGCTCTACCATCACTCCCCCAAATTAGTCAATGTTTTAGGAACGTCCTTTCTAGTCACTTGAGGTTGAGTATATTCTCCTTTGCTCAGTTATTCCAGAAGACAGACGGTTTAAAAAAAAAATAACCTTACCTCTGCCTCTCATGAGTTGTGGCTCTAGTCTGTCATCATTAAACAAGTCATATGGCATCATCTCCAAAGCACAAATCCTATGATTTTATGTTTTGACTTCAACAGACCCAAATTCAACTGTTCCCCAACCAATAGGAGAGGCCAGTATTTCTCAACAAGCCCATGTGATCCATTACGCAGCATACAGAGCCCTGCAGACCTGTGCAGGTGGCTTAGGCCTGCAGAGTTGGGAGTCCTGCCAGGAGGCAAGGCTGATTGAAGGTCACAAGCATACTTCAGGAACAGATGGCCGCTCTGTTCTCCATCTGTGGGAAAACAATGAATCCCCTTGATCCCCAAAAAGGGCGCCTAGAATAATCACTCTTGGACAAGTGCAAAGGTCTGAAGGAGCAGGACTTGCCAACAGGGAACTGAGCTTCGGGTCATGCAATAAGGGTTTGGAGAAGAAACTACACAGTTGAAGGAACTGCACATGTAGGCATGTGCTTCAGTTCCGGGATATAAAAAAATGCTTTCCTCAACCTGACAAACTGTTAACGTGTTTCAATTTGAAGTGCTAGATAGAGTCAAAGCAGTGTAATGAAGAATGCTGTTGTATATTTTTAAAGCATCATTTGCTTCACAAAATGTCTTGACCTAATTTCTTTAGGCATCAAGTGCTTCTTTACTTTCGCCGTAATTGCACTTCTAAAAAATACCATGTAACTAGACTACATTTTTCTTTGTGTCCTGTCACAGGAGCAGGGATCATTTCACAGGCCTTTAGAGCTGCACTTAGCATTACCTTTTCCCATCCAGTCATTTCCCATTCACAAACCCCTTCACTTGTCCTCACCACTCCTTGCAGAATTTTTTTTCTTGGTAAATTGAATCCCTAAATTCTGTGTTTCCCTTTAAGATCTCGGATGCTCTGATCAAGCGTGTCCAAGTGTCTCAAGAGCAGTGGGTCAAAGGTGCCCTGGAGCCCAAAGTGTCTGCAGAGTTTGACCTGACCTTGGACAGTGAACCGCTGCTTCAGGCAATCCACCAGCTGGACTTCATTCAGATGAAATGTAGGGGTGAGCCGTGGTTGGTCCAACTCAGTCTGTGCTTCTTTCTGAAGAGGCACTACTCTGAGATGGCCATTTAGTGCCACTTGTCAAAGGGTACAGGGGAGAAGCTGCCACCACAGTTGTGGACTCAAGTCCCAGTTCACAAAACTACTCAGCTGTGTGAGCTGGCATGGGTGGAACCAGTCAAGCCTAAACTGTCCCATTGTGAATGACGGTTTAGGCTCAGACTGAACCTTCACTCAGAGCCTGACTGTCTGCCACAGATTGGGCACTATTCTAAGTGCTCAAGATACGGTGGTGAACAAGTTCAAACTCCACCAGATCAAGCTGATATTCTAGACAAGGACATAGACAATACACTAACAAATTTGCAATATTATGCTGGTTAGTGACAAGGTGCTATGATTTTTTTTTCTTTTTGGGTCATACCGGCAATGCTCAGGGGTTACTCCTGGCTCTTCACTCAGGAATTACTCCTGGCAGTGCTCAGGGGGCATATGGGATGCTAGGGATCAAACCCAGGTCGGTCGCATGCAAGGCAAATGCCCTACCTGCTGTGCTATTGTTCCAGACCCAAGGTACTATGTTTTTTTTTTTTAAGAAAGAGGCAGCCATAATTTTCCAGTGGGTATTTTGAAGTGTGGAGGAGAGAGGTAAAAATCACAGAAAACAGCCTTCCAGGAGCAAAGAGTTGGCAATAAAAGGTCCTGAGACTGGAATAAGCCCTCTATGTTCTAAGAGTAGGAAGGTCAGAGATGAGAACAGGATGAACAAGGTGGAGGGTGGGAAGAGGTAAGTTCATGCAGCCTTGGGTAGACATAGGAAAGTTCACATGACTTACTCAAGGTTACAAAATGAGCAAGTGACTGTCAGATCCTGAGCTCTGTTCCAAAAGCTGCCTCTAAGAGGGCATATTAGGAGAGACAATAAATCTGGGTTGCTAATTTCTTTTAAAGAAAACAAGTATCAAAGGATTGAATACCACACCTAGAGAATCTGTGAACTCAAGAAAATACCTGTAAACCTGAGACAATTTTTAGGCTAAAGAAAACACAAATTTCTTACACATCTCCAGGTTCACTCTCACACCTGGCTTGTACCTCAGTGGGGTTGGCAGTGCCACCTGTCCTAAGTGTGAGTGACTCATGGTGCAGACATGCAGGAGGGAGGTCAGAGTGGGGAGCTGCTGCTGTGGAAGGCAGAGGCAGCTCGGGAGGGATGGTTCTGAGAAGCAAGAGCTTCTCCCGGTGCTCTGGACTGGACGCACAGTGAAGTTTATAGAGGAAGTGAGACAGCAAAGAGCAGCGTCAGCAGAGGGGACATCTATGGCCTCTTCAATGGGGCCTCTTAGAGCTCTGTCCTGACCAAGACAGGAGTTTCATCCAGCTTGCCTCCCAACCAGATAATATTAGAACCAGTATTTTACCAGACTTCACTTGTATCACTTGTCTTCCCTTCATCAATTTGCTCGAACAGGCACCAGTAAAGTCTCCATTCGGTTGGGAACGAGGCCCATCATCGTTACTGTTTTTGTTTGTTTGTTTTTTTTTTTTGGGGTTACACCCGGCAATGATCAGGGGTTTCTCTTGGTCTCTACACTCAGGAATTACTCCTGGCGGTGCTCAGGGGACCATATGGGATGCCAGGGATCAAACCTGGGCTGGCACGGGCCGGCCGTGTGCAAGGCAAATGCCCTACCAGCTGGACTATCACTCCGGCACCGATCATTACTGTTTTTGGCATATTAAATACACTACGGGTAGCTTGCCAGGCTCTGCCGTGGCTCTGGGTTCATCCCAGGGAACCTACTCTTTTCTATGTCAGACCATCAACCATCCAGGGCCCAGGGGAAGAGCCCTGGGTATAGACAAGCCTGTCTCCTGTCTGCCACCTGCCAATGCAGCCGGGCACTGCAGGCACACCTGCAACACCTCAAGGGACAGGTGATAGATCTCAAGGTCTCAAGTTTACAGGACTAGAGATGCAATTTTCCTTTTCAAACATGTTAGTTAGAATGGGGCCAGAGTAATAGCACAGCAGGTAGGGAGTTTGCCTTGCACACAGCAGACCTGGGTTCCATCCCTAGCATCCCATATGGTCCCCCAAGCACTGCCAGGAGTAATTCCTGAGCGAAGAGCCAGGAGTAACCCCTGAGCATTTCCAGGTGTACCCAAAAAAGAAAAAATGTTAGGATGTGGGGCCAGAGAGATAGCTCAGGGGGTTAAGTCTTCAATGTGGCTGACCTTAGTGCCCTGAGCACCACCAGGAGTGAGCTCAAAGGGCAAAGCCAAGAGTATCTCCTGAGGACTGCCCAGATTAGTCCAGGCCCCTGCCAATGTCAGTAGGCCCAGAGAAATAGCAGAGGGGTTCGCGGTGCTTAACTCCACTTGAATCTTTAGTTCTATATGCCCCACCCATCATTGCCAGGTGTAGCCCTGAAGGCCTCCAAGCCTGGTTGATGGAATATAACCAGGAATGACCCCCATTCCTCCTTAAAACATTTGGGAGGCTCTCCCCTCAAAAAATGTCAGTGCATATCTAAAACCTCTTGAACCTGAACACTTCTAGAAAATGAAAACATTCTCCTCATCTCACTTTGTAGAAATTATGATACATTTACTCATATCCCTAATTCCATGTGTTGATTGTCTGATTCTGAAGATTAACTTTCTTCCCTGGATCTGGTTCCATAGATCTTTAGGTATTTCCAATCATAGGTATGCATGTGTCTGTGTTTTGCACACCCCATCATCCACACCTTTCCAACTCAGGTGTAGCTTAGTGCTGGGCCAAAACAAACAGGTCTTTTTAGGCCTGTGCTATTGCTAGGAGGTAGAAGGATGGAATATGGGTCTTAGAATTTCTCTGAAACTCTGCTCAGATCTGAGGGTCCACCCAGTGGTTCTCAGTGGGTGTGTCGGGAGGAGAACAGCCCTTCTTTAGGGCTATAGGCTCAGAGGTGAAGATACATGCCAGGTCTTCCTCCAGATCCCAGACACCCTGTAGGGCTGAGCAATGCCCAGTCCCCTATGATTGGTCTCTCTCCAGTCACTTTGCTGTGAGACTCCCATACTGAGGTTGCGAGTTACCTAGGAGTGGCCAGTACGGGAATGTAGAGTCATTTTTCTTCAGGGTAGAGGCTTCTAGGATGGAGTGGGGGACCTTATAGACATCCTGGCCTCCTACACAAGGTGCACTAAACCATTGGGTCCCTGTCACAGTGCCACCCAGTCCCCTGCTGCAGCTGGAGAAATGCTGCACACGGAACAACAGCGCCACGCTGGCCTGGAGGATGCCGCCCTTCACCCACAGCCCCGTGGACGGCTACATCCTGGAACTTGACGATGGCGATGGAGGGCAGTTTCGGTAAGGCCCTGCAGCATGTTTAGAGGGTGAGTCTAGTGCAGCATATGGAGCTTCCTTTCAAATCTAGAGAGGTTGTAGAGCTCCAGGACAGACTGCTGGTGGATCTGAGCTTGGCAAGATGGAATTTTTCTGCAGCTAGGCAGGCTGGGAAGGTAGGGGTGGCCACACAATGAAATTCAGAATCGCTTTCCTGACAGACTGATAGATATGAGGCTGAGGTAGGCTTTAGGAGTGTCACGGCACTTCAGTCCTCAATATTCTATCATGCCCTGTCTTCCTGAGTCATCATTTTCCCTGGCAAGGGGCACTGCATGCAGAAGACACTGGGAAAATGACATGACCTTCCATGGTCATAGATCAGAACAACTTCTATATTTATTTTATATGTTTTATTACGGCACTGTGTTTACCGAAGTTACTCATAGTTGAGTTTCAGACATACTTGTCACTCAATGAAAAAACTATTCAAAGAGGTATGTGGACTCCCAAAGCAAGAGGGAGAGCACCAAAGAGAACAGTGGGTCAAGGGCTTGCTGGAGAACCACTCGGCGCTCGTGTGGGGACGAGGGCTCTCTCCCCGTGTGGAGGTGCAGGGCCTGCCAGGGTTTGCTCCATGTCCTTGGGTACCTGGCTGCCTCCTCTTCAGTCACTTGATCACTTGATCACTTGACTTCCGTAGATCATCGATTTACTCGAGCGGGCACCAGTAACATCTCAATATGTCCTGTCATATGTAAGATAGCCCAAGGGCATCTGCCAGCTCCAGGAACATAAAGAGCCTCAAACCATTCCATCAGGTCATGGGAATAAGGTCTATAATTGTTACTGGTATTTGGCAGGTCAAATACGACACGGGTAGCTTGCCAGGCTCTGCCTTGCGGGTGGGATACTCTTGAAGTCACATCAAAAGTCGAGCATTTATTGATGAACCACATGGCCGCAAGCGATCGCGCATATAATATATATCTTATATATATCTTATATATATATATATCTTATATATATATATATATTAATATATATATCTTAGTGGGAGCTGCTCTCTCCCCTCTTCAGTAACCTTATTTTTTTTTTTTTTTGCTTTTTGGGTCACACCCAGCAATGCTCAGGGATTACTCCTGGCTCTTGGCTCAGGAATTACTCCTGGCGGTGCTCGGGGGACCAGATGGGATGCTGGGGATCGAACCCAGGTTGGCCGCGTGCAAGGCAAATGCACGACCTGCTGTACTATCACTCTGGCCCCAGTCACTTTTTTTTTTTTGCTTTTTGGGTCACACCCGGCAATGCTCAGGGGTTACTCCTGGCTCTGCACTCAGGAATTACACTGGCGGTGCTCGGGGGACCATATGGGATGCCAGGGATCGAACCAGGCCGGCATGAGCCGGCCGCAGGCAAGGCAAACGCCCTACCCGCTGGGCTATCGCTCCGGCCCCCAGTCACTTTTGATTAATCCATAGAGAGTGGTGGCCATGTTTCTTACTATGTGTCACATGTGTTTTGGGACCTGAAGGACTCTGAGATTGGCAGCACATATTATAGGCTGATGTCTCGTCCCTGACTTGGCTACTCCCAAATTTCCGCCCATGGTCAGACCAACATGATGTGTTCTATGGAGCATCTTGTGACACAATGCAGGTATTGTGTAAGTTATAAGTTTTGTTTGCTTACTTTTCTATTCTGCCTTGTCTAAATCCCTCTAGCACTTGCACACACTTGGCCATGGTGTGGCAGGCAATTGTGGCACCAAATATCACGGAACAGTAGAGCTGCCAGGCTAAAGCAGCAGTTTCCAGGATCACACAGCATATGTGGCTGCACCAGGGACTTAAACTTGCAGATACACAATTGCAAGGCAGGTTTTCTAAGCCTGAGCTATTCCTCCAGGCTCCGCCTACAGGAGGAGCTGCACCCACAAAATGCATCTTACTGAAAATCACTATTGAAGAGGAACTTAAGCATGTTATTTCATTTTTCATTTGAAAGATACCCTATGAAAGTGAGTCAGACAAAAAAAAATCAGTGTTCCCTTGGGATTGCTGAGTCCCTTGTGAAAATAATTGGGAAAGTAAGGATGAGTCCCTGTGACCATGAATAGCATGCTTTGTTTTTGGAGTCTTAGTCATTGCGGCATGCAAATGAACTCAGAACTGAAGGAGACCCTGTACTGGAATTCACGAAAATGAGCTTCTGTTTTTGAAGTGAGAAGGCTGCTTTGAGATCTTCAGAGCAGAGACAGAGCTCAAAGAAAGAGGGTCTTTACCACATCAGGAACTATTGTACTCAATCCCCAGAACCCTATGGTTGCCCAAGTCCTGTTGGGTGTGGCCCCAAAAAACAGCCTCTCCCACCTGAAACATGACCCCTAACTGAAAAAAAAAAAGATTCAAAGTCTGTGGGGAACCATAGTGGGGTATGGGATTTGAAAACAGACATACTTAGGGACCGGAGCGATAGCCCAGCGGGTAGGGGCATTTGCCTTTGCGGGCCGGCCTGTGCCGGCCTGGGTTCGATCCCCGCATCCCATATGGTCCCCGAGCACCGCCAGGAGTAATTCCTGAGTGCAGAGCCAGGAGTAACCCCTGAGCATCGCCGGGTGTGACCCAAAAAGCAAAAAAAAAAAAAAAAGAAAACAGACATACTTAGATTTTACCCCACCTTCCAAACAGGTTAAACTGATCTTGAGCAAGTTTCTACCTTTTTTGAGTGTATTTGTAAGTAAAACACAGAAATTAATAACAATATCCCAGCCATGTGTGAAGAATAAAAGACCTATTATACCTGGCATACAGCTATTATTATTAATAACTAGGGGAAAAGTCAAGTGTAAACTCCCTGAGCAAATAAGTTTTAAAAAAGATGTTTTAGATAACCTAAGCAGAACTGAATTACATAAGGCATGTATTTTGCACTTGAGGTAGTTAAAATATGATTGAAGTATATGAGGAACAAAGTAAGTTCCTAGAAAATGATCTTTGGGAACTGGTGCAGAAATGTCACATTCAGAAGGCCAGAGGTGTGGGGAGAGAGAGGAGGAGCATTTGGGGTGGGGAAAGGACAGTAAGTGGAAGATGCCAACCTTTGGGTTGGGAGAGAGTGGTGGGATCACCCTTTCCCTGCAGAAGTGGGTCCAACTCCAATAAACTCAAACCCTACCATTTGACATGGTCATCCTCTGTCCATTCCCATTATGTGCAAAGATCCTGTTAAAAAACAATTTTTATGGGTATGCAGTGACAAATTAGGTGTTAGCCTTGCATGGCTGAGGCTGGGTTCAATCCCTGGCACTGCAAAGCTATCAAACAAAGTTTTGATTATTTTGTTTATTTAGATACTTGTCTCATGTTTTGTAGCTGAAATTATCTGCCCCCACCTTCTTGGAAACCACAACCTTCCATTGCTCCAGGAAAAAAAAAAAAGGCAATATCCCCAGACTTCAGGTAGAGGCAGGGCAGGTCACTTCAACCAGGACCTAGGGTCCTTCCCAGCCACAGCTATCATCCGTCACAGATTCTCAGATGATTAATAGTAAAAATTTGTGCCACGATGGATGTAATCTGTGACTGCTGCTATTCGTCCCAGTTGACCTTTTCTTTTTTTTTTTTTTTTTTGCTTTTTTGGGGTCACACTTGGCAATGCTCACGGGTTTCTCCTGGCTCTGCACTCAGGAACCACTCCTGGCAGTGCTCGGGGACCATATGGGATGCCAGGGATCGAACCCGGGCCGGCACAGTCCGGCCGCGCAAGGCAACTGCCCTACCCGCTGGGCTATCGCTCCGCCCCCAGTTGACCTTTTCAATTACTCTCCTGGGGTAGAGAACTTGGAATGTTTCACCAGGTAGTCTGAGGAGCTGGAGAAACAGCACAGTGGATAGGGTTTTGTCCTGCATGTGGCTGATCCGGGTTCAATCCCCAGCATCACATTACAGAACCGCAGAGCACCACTAGGAGTGATTCCTGAGTGCAATGCCAGGAGGAACCAATAAGCATCACCAGGTGTGGCCCAAAAAAATAAATGAACAACAGTCAAGTCAGGTAGTCTGGGAGCCAGCTGCAAAGAGATGTTTCCATATAACAGAGGCACCCAATGAGCAGTCTTGGCTTTCTTGTAGGAAGTGTATGTCGGCAAGGAGACCCTCTGCACCATCGACGGGCTGCATTTCAACAGCACCTACAATGCCAGGGTCAAGGCTTTCAACTCATCTGGAGTTGGTCCTATAGCAAAACCGCTGTCCTACAGACATCTGATGGTGAGCCCTGGGTGTCTCAGAGGAAGAAACACATTCCCACATCACATGGTGATTGAGCTTTGGGAGGAGGAAAATGGGACTCCAGGCTTAACACCCCAGAAGTCAATAATAATCTTCAGGTATACTGTATTGCTACACCACAACCACCACCAAAGTGCCAAGGCTTTCCTCCACTGTCTATGTCTCCCTGCCCCCAGCAAACAGCTTTATAGGCTGGTTTTCAGGGTCTAACATCATTGTTTATTCCCTTACTATATTTCTTTCCACTTCAAATACATGGAAGATCATTCAGTGTCTGTTCTTCTCGTATTCAGTCACTCAGCATGACACTTTACAATTCATTCAACATAGCAAGGATCTGCAGAATTTCAACATTTCTTATAGCTGACCAGGATTCTATCCACACATTTAATTTTGTGAACTTGGGCTACTTGCAGATCTTGACTCTTATGAGGAGCACTTCAATAAACATGGCAGTGCAAATATCTTATCGAATAGATTTTTAGGCACTTGGAATATGTGCCAAGAAATGGAATTTCTGGGTCATCTGGAAATTCAAGTTTTATTTTTGAGTAATCTGATGTCGGGAAGCCGCTGGGGTCCCCCAACAGTGCCGGGAAGCGAAGTTCCCTTCTACCTCCGAAGCCAGCGGGAATGGATGAAGACTCAGGAATCCGATGCAGTTTTAAAATGCTTTACTTATCACAGGTTCAGGCATACAAATCAACAATAGGAAAAACCCTGTGCTTAGGATTCCTGGCTAGAACCCCAGCCACGTGTAGGCCAAAATGGCAGCCACCACGTGTTAAGGCCCTGTAAAGAGGAGACAAAGACAAGACTCCCAAGAAGGGTGCGAGCTCACAAAAGAGAGAGCCCAAAAAGAGAGAGAGCAGAGAGGAAGCAGGCTAGTTTTATACCCCTGCAACTCAGACCTCCTCCCACTAGTATGGGAAGCAGGGAGGGTCAAATGCCCTCAGGTAATTTCTCCCAGCACCTCACCTAGGCCCTTTTATATGCTAATGTCTTGAGCCAAGATCTGCCTGGAAAAGCCTTTATAGGGTAGAGAAGGGGGTTTCTGAGATGGCATGTCTCTGTACCAAAGACTAATACTAATGCCAGTTAAATATTTCTCCAAGCCTTCACAAGTCTCATCTACTTCACGGTAGTTTTGTATTTTAGTTGCCTTTTGAGTTATCAGGGAGCCATGCTTGCTTGTTTGGTGGCAAACAACATTTCTCTCTGGTCTAATTATTTAGAGATCCAACGTGGCCAGGCAAATATGCTGGTAAGATCTAGCTAGTCCCACGATGATTGTGGTAGCATGAGAGAATATTTATACCAGCTAGTACAGAATACATGGTCATATAAACTGCCACATTTAGACTACCCCTTATCTACGAAGTGATTTGCAGGAGGCAATCCAGAGCAGATGCAGAGGCTCTTAGAGGAGTCCTGCAACAGTCTGATATTGTTTTCCATAGAGGCTAAGCCAGGCTATATTCCCACCAATAGTGGATAAAGTTTCTTTTCACCATATCCCCGCCAACACTAATTATTTCTACTCTTTGTTTTCGATGCCTGTCAATATTATGGTGTGAGCTGATCTCTCACTGTCATTTTAAATTGCATTTCTCTGCTGATAAGTGATGAAGAAATACTTACTCACATACCCTATTGTCCATTCCAACTCCCATTTGTCCCTATAGACCAAGAAGAAACTTTTAATTCCCTGAGATCGGAGCGATTGCTCAATGGACTGGTTGTATGTTTTGCAAGCTAGAGGCTGGCCTTTAACTCTTAGCACCACATGGACCCCTGAACTGTCAGGAGCAGTGTCTGAACACAGAATTAGGGGTAGACCCCAAGAAGCACCATGTGTGGCCAAAAAACTCACCCCTCCCAACCCCCTCTCTCTCTCTCTCTCTCTCTCTCTCTCTCTCTCTCTCTCTCTCTCTCCACATTCATCAGTACTATACCTTGTTCAGTGCTCAGGAATCATTCCTAATATGTTCAGGGAACATGTAAAGCGGGGGATCAAACTTGGGTCCTACATGCAAAGCATATGTTCAGCTCATGTCCAGTTCACCCCTGTGTTTCTTTGTCACCATTTATCATTGTCCTAAGAAAAATATGACATGTTGAACTGTCTCTTGGATTCATTTTATAGAATGAATAGATTTGAAGATTTATACAGCTCCTTCCCTCACTTTCTGCACTGAAAGACTCTGGCCAGGAATTCTTTCCTTGTGCACTGTGGTCATCATTTTAGAATCAGGGCCTCACCCCCACTACCCTGCTCTGATAAAAGTATTGAGGGGCCAGAGCGATAGCCCAGCGGGTAGGGCTTTTGCCTTGCATGCAGCCAGTCTGTGTAGGCCTGGGTTTGATCCCTGGCATCCCATATGGCTCCCCCCCCGAGTAATTCCTGAGTGCGGAGCCAGGAGAAACCCCTGAGCATTGCTGGGTGTGACCCCCCAAAAAAAAAAAAAAAGCAAAAAAGAAAAGTATTGAATGGACTTCAGAGAACAAAAGGATGGTCCACAAATGGGCTGTAAAAAGGGAGAATTAAACTTTTGTGGCTTTGGTTACCTTTCCTCATGTCTCTGGGTTTCAAGTTTCCTACCACAGTGTGGGATCTGAATGTGAACTTTCTCTGTTATTGACATTAATGAATGAACCCTGAAAGAGTGTGTCAAGCCATGTACACAAAAAGCACTTCAATGTGGGCCCTGGAGGCCAGCATGTCTGTGTTCCTTAGCAAATTTGGAATTGGATGAAGGCAACAGCAAGTGAATGTACACATACATACATCATGCATATGTTCATGCACATACACACACATCATGCCCCACTTTCTGATATATGTGAGTAGGTGTTGCTGGTGAATTCGATCCTCTGACCCTGATCCTCTTACCTCCTTTATAGTGGCCTGGTTCACGTTTGACCCCAACTCTGGGCACGGGACATCATTTTATCCAATGACAACCAGACAGCCACTTGCAGCAGCTATGATGACCGGTGGTGCTCGGCACAGCTGCATTCTCCAAGGGCGTGCACTACTGGGAGATGCATGTGGACCGGTCACGACAACCCACCCAGACCCCGCCTTTGGGGTAGCCAGAGCCAGCGTGGTCAAGGACATGATGCTGGGCAAGGATGACAAGGCCTGGGCCATGTATGTGGACAACAACCGCAGCTGGTTCATGCACTGCAACTCCCACACCAACAGGTACACTGTGGGCCCATCCCCGGTCACATCAAACAGTGGGGAGTGGTGCTGGGGATGAGAGTCTTGTGGGTTCTGAGTCCCTTCTGCCATCCCCAAATTCAGCAACGTGGAGGGAGGAGTTTCTCAGACACAGGTATGCACTTTATGGGGAGGGGGAGAAGGAGAATTGGGAGTCACCTGAGGAGTACTCAGGTGCCATCAGGGTGCCACCCAATATTTCTCAGGGGCCAGACAGTCCTGGGGATAGATCAGGACTTTGCACATGCAAGGGATGGACTTTACTGGTTGGGTCACATCCCACTTCCCCACCCTCACTAGAAATGACCTGGTGC